>JAQGBT010003466.1:0-19525 GCA_034698585.1 Disparrhopalites patrizii | reverse complement strand
AGAGAAAATAAATATAGAAATAAAGGCGAAAACAAAGAGAAAATAAATATAGAAATAAAGGCGAAAACAAAGAGAAATGAAAAAGAAGAAAGAAAAACTGAAGAGAGAAATGAAGGAGAAAGAGCAAATAAATAGAGAAATGAAGGAGAAAATAAATAGAGAAATGAAGGAGAAAGAGCAAATAAATGGAGAAATGTGGGAGAAAGAGCAAATAAATAAAGAAATGAAGGAGAAAGTGCAAATAAATAGTGAAATGGATGAGAAAATAAATAGAGAAATGGATGAGAAAATAAATAGAGAAATGGATGAGAAAATAAATGGAGAAATGGATGAGAAAATAAATAGAGAAATGGATGAGAAAATAAACAGAGAAATGCAGGAGAAAATAAACAGAGAAATGAGGGAGAAAATAAATAGAGAGGAGATAGAAAAACGAACGAGAGAAATAGAGAAAGTACAGAGAACAAAGAAGGAAAAAGAGAAAGTACAGGCATACAAACGATGGAGACAGTAAAAATAAAAAACGAAACGCCAAGAAAGATACGAGCAATGAGAAAAACATGGCAGACAAAGAAGCAAAACGAAATTAATAAGAAGAAAAATAAAGAAAAAACATTCGAGACCAAAAAAAAAAAGCTACATACATGTTGAAAGGACGGGAGTCAGATCAAGCAAGCTACGGAGTAGAAATGAAAGGTAAAGAATGACGGAAGAAGAGGGAGAAAGAAACGTTTATGCTAGATGAGCGGGAAATGTTAGTGAAACTTCACTTTTCTGCTTTGACCATGAGCAAATAATGTACCTAAATACTTCCAGAAAAGAGTCTCGCAGCATACACCAAGTTTTTTTGAGTGAAAACGATGTGCTCACGGCACGTTCTTCACTTAAAGAACAACATGTTGGGTCCGTTCCTCCACCACAATGGGGCAGGCGGAATATGGAACCAAATGGAGTGACTGAGAGCTTTTCTCCGTAAGACCAGCAGGCTTTGTACAAGGATATACTCGACTATTTTAAGACTCACTAGAAATAAAGCTCTGGTTCTTCTCCTACTTATTTCTACCTTTTTATTCCTACGTGGATACTCAAATACAACGTGTATGTGCTCCTCCAATAAAATGAACCACGAAAATGAGTTTTCTCCGACTACACCAAGGGCTATTATGACCAAGAGGGAAAATAATAATATATTTCACATTGTGAAACTCCTCATGTGTTAATAGAACATGCATGCATAATGGGCTTGCGTACGGGAGTAAAACTCTCATCAAGATCCCACGAAAGAAATACAGTCTTTCTCCAGCTTTCTCTCTCTCTCTCTATTTCCCTCTCATTCTCTCTCTTTCCCGGCCCATTGCTCTTCTTTCCCGCCTTCCTAGTTTTCTGGTTTAATAATCGTACTTTCCCCTCGTGCCTTGATCCCTTATCTTCGTGTTCCTATCTCCTCCCTTCCCGCACCCGTCCTTGTTCTTTCTGCCATCCCGCTCTTGGTTTCTGCACGATCTATTCTTTCTCTCTGGATGCTCTAGTAATTTCCCTTCCTCATCTGCATTTTTCCTTCCCTTTCTTTTCCCCTTAGTTTCTCGATTATCTCTCCAATTTCTTTCCATTTATGTGTTCGTCGTATTTCCCATTGCATTGCAACTGTCTGTACTTTCCCTTCCATTTTCTCTGGCTTTCTTTATCTCTAATTTGACCTGCTCTCTCGAAGCTGTCTTTTCTTCTAATTTATCTGCTATATTTCTTCCCTTTCAATCATTTTCTCTTCGTTTATTTTTTATTTTTGAAGTTTGTTCTTTTGTATTGCTTTCTCTTTTTGAAATTTATTTTTTGTGTTACTTTCTCTTTTTGAAATTTATTTTTTGTATTACTTTCTCTTCCTTAAATTTTTCCTTTTGTTGCGCTTTCTTTTTTATAAAATTGTACCTTTGTCTTGATTTCTCTTCTTTAAATTTTACTGTTGTCTTGCTTTCTCCTAAATGTTTTCCATTTGTTGTGCTTACTCTTTTTTAAACTTATCCCTATGTCTTGCTTTCTCTTTTTTAAACTTGTACCTTTGTCTTGCTTTCTCTTTTTTAAACTTGTACCTTTGTTTTGATTTCTCTTCCTTAAATTTGTCTTGCTTTCTCACTGAATCACTTTTCGACCTTCACTTTCACCCTCTAAACTTTCTCTTCTTTAATTTTCTTCTGTCTTTTACTACTACTTTCTCTTGCCAGAGTTTTCCGTATCATTTTACGTTTTTGTCCTGATTTATTTTCGTAACTTTCTCCTACCTACTACTTCATTTATATTACGTTCTCCTTGTAGATCTACTTTCTCCTTTACTGGCCTCCATTTTCTCTTGCCTAGTTTTCCCCATTCTTTCTCTCCTGTAGTGGATTTCTCTTCATTGCATTCAGACTACGAATTCCTCCTGGCCAGCCTCGTAATTCTTTTATCTTCCCCGTTTTCTACTTCTCTTTCTAAGTCTTCCTGTTTGTATTTGTGGAAGACATTGCTTTCCTTACCACTCCATCTCGCCCCCCGTATCTCATCCCCTTGCTTAATCTAACCGCACTGTCATGTAAGTACTCTCGGAAAAGTTTTTCCCTTGCCCCAAATCCTCTCTCTCTCTGTCTCTGGTTATGAATCTTAGGAATGGGGAAGTGCCGGCAATAAAATGAAACTCCAGAGATGATGAATTGAGTTCGGGATTTGTACTAATTCTTGTTCCAGAGTCTGGGGGTGAATGACTCAAGTAGTGGGGGGTAAACAAGTTATTTTATTTGCTTTTCTTCCTTAAAAAAAACAATGCTTTGGTTTGGATGGTTCCGTGAAATAAATATTCGGTAGAGGTTTGTGAAACAATATTAAATATCATTTTATTATCAGAAAGTAAAATATTAATAATAATAACATTATTTTTATTAGTTTTTTTCATGTATGAATACACAACAACTTCACATAGGTATACAGGTTTTTTTTTCATATTGTAATTTACTCCTATTATTTTTCATTTCAATGCCTATAGTCGTACGTAATGTATATCCTATAATAAAAATTTGGAGTATGGCGTGCACCCACCTGTTTCAATCTTTAACAATTATATGACTTTATTCTCGTCTCAAAAAATACAGGAACTATTCCACATTTTTTTTTATTATTACAGAATATTACGCTCTCATAATATACTCTGTTGTAACAGTACAAACTTTAACCATTATATTTGGTAGAGACACCCGACGAGAGCACCCACCGACACGGCGGTGAGAGCTGAAAAAACATTGAATAACAATAAGAATCATACAAGAATGGAAGCAATAACAACAATTGGGATTAATTACACACGAATAAAACCGTATGTTTTTTTTTTTGTCTACAAACGTTTTCCCCGCTCAATAAGTTCGCATACATCGTGTTTCCTACACACATGTACATACATATAAAATAAGAAATAATTCCGCCAACTATTTATTCGGGTGCACACACGCAAAATACTCAGCAACAATAATGAAGGAATAAATAATTTACGACAAAATTCTGTCTTTTCCATAAATACACGCATATACAGGCCCCACTTACGACAAAGAAGGTACTCTTGTTTATGGAATACAGATACACTCACGTACATAGTCTGTATTGGTACCTATATTATATTTGTACACCCTACAATATACATATAGGACACAACACCTTCAAAAATATACGTATACATACATATATATGTAAGCACAAAAAATTATTAAAGTCTTCTAATACAAGTAGGTAAACATTATACAATAACAAGCTGAGTCTACAAGGGAATATAAGAAAAACAGTGGTGATTTTTAAGGTTTTTCTTCATATAAATATTATGAATTGTATTGCATACATGATGGTTCCTGCTAAAAATAACCTCGCGCTATGTAAATACTAGAAGAAAAAACACAAACCACCAAATACAATAAATACTCCATCCCAAGGAATAGGGCTTTGTGGAAACTAATATGATACGCATATAAAAAAAAAAGAACATACAAGAGTGGGAGGAATATAATGTATAAAGGCTTAAACACAAAAAAAGAAATTTGACACGTACACACACATAACTACGTATAAACACAGAAAATTGCAGACAATAATGTCACAATCAGGGACTTCCTCCAACCACTACCGTACCACTGCTCGCCGGAGAAAGGCAGAGAGGGTAACAACGATGAAGGAGAGCCTCGTATAGAGAATGCAGGGGAAGCGAGCAAGTATAATAGTAATACAAGATCCATATAGTAAAAGCCGGGTAAGTTCACACGGGCGTGTCATACTTATATAATTTATATGTATGTGGGTAACACCGAAAACCATAGCTTCCGATACTTATCAGACCTTTTGCAAAAAAAAAAAAGAAAGTCTTAGAGGGGCTGCACCGACGTATTTCCCCCCCCTCTTCTTCCTTTTTTATTCTCCAGGAGTAGGAAATTCTCCGTATTCGTACATGTCTGCAGTACATACACCATCCCGTACGTTGTAAGAGCTGGAGAAGTAATAGAGGGGAGGAGAAAACTGACGGCAAAGGAAATCATAGTCCCAACATGGGGCAAAGTGTGTGTGTGTCTGCATACATATATGTATGTATGTGTGTGTGTGTAAAAAGTGAGTGTGTGGCTGAGAATACGACTTATAGAGCTGAAGCGTGGCCATTAAATCCTACAATGGAATGAATTTAAATCGTAATTTGTACATTCAACACAGAAGTAGAACGATCTACTTTGGAGGGAACGAGATAAAACGCAGGCTGGACTTTTGCTCCACATGGACACAGACAACCTGGAATAAAAAATACAATTTTTTTTCTTTTACTCCTCTCTCTCTCTTCTCTCCCTCTCTCTTACCCTGACTTCTTCTACTACACAAAACTATCTACAAAGGAATGAGTGAGTGAAAGAGAGTCTGTAAGGTCAGAGAAAAGCCCCTTCTCTTCCCCCATGGAGAAATACCACTTGAAAGGAACCATAAGAAAAATGAGACGGAAGGGAAAGATTGTGTGGAAAAGGAGGAAGAGAAAGGAGCACCAAGGGAGAAAGTGTGGGAGGGTGGAAGGAAAAGATAAAAAAGATTCGAGAAGGAAACGTTTTTTGGACTGAAGGTAGAGGATAGCATTTTTCACCCTTTCCATAGGAAGAAAATACTGTAATGCGAAAAAAACTAGAGTTCTCATCATACTAGAGGCTTTTTTTTTTATCTTCTCCAATTTCTAGGGGTCAGAGTGTGCAAAAACCAGATTGGAAAATAGTAACTACTAATACCACCGTGAGAGGATGAAATGGAGGAGATAAAGACCAAGAGAGAAAAAATTTGTGTGGAAAAAGTGACTTACCCATGACCCAACTGAAAGAGCCTAACTTGGACTTGCAGTTTTGATTAGGACAATGTATTTTCCCTTGAAGACTTTGAGCAACATTTGATATCCATGTAATTGGCTCAATAAAAAACATTTGGGAACAGATTGGTGAGCCCATGAGAGCTGCTTCTTCCTCCCCTTGGAAGTCAAACCAGAGTGGTGATTTCTTTTCTCTGTGGGTCAGTAAATTACTGGCCGAGGCCAATACCCGCCTACATTTTCTACAGCGGTACACAACCGGTTCCGGTCGAACTGTATGTAGGGCGGGATCCTTTTTGATCACATCCGTAAATGGCGGGGCAAGGAGTTTCACTGTCATGTGGGAAATGTCGAGGGCCACGAAGGAGCCAGAGAAAAAAAACATGAAAAAAGAAGAAAAAAAAGTAAAAACAAAAAACTTTTATTTTAGTGTTATTCATGAAAACTGCCGGTCGGGACAATCCGTAAATCTTTTTTCCCTGACTTGTTCCCGTTACAAAAAAAAAGGGGGGGGGAAGCCCGCAAAACAAAATTGAAACCCCTTTGCAATGTGAGACGTTACTATACCCATGCACCATTCACTAATGCACTCGTTGACTCCTTTTATACTTTTTATGCGGTTTCCTCACATGACACAAAACTTTCCCTGTTCTGCTCTCCCTCTTTTCCTTCGCGCTTGACTTTATTGGCAAGCATTTACTGCATCCGTTATGGATGTAAATATCTGGTATCAAGGGAGTCATAAATAAAAAATTACAACATAAAACTCTACACATACCCTCTTTTATGCTACTGTAGAAGGGGAAACAGTAAGAAAGTGAAAAAAAAAAAAAGGAATCCGACAAAAGAACAATCCATTACAAAAACAGAGAATCTATCTATTCGATATAAATCACCCCACCAAAAAAAATCTGATGATGAAATTAACCCTTTACCGCATAAGGACTTATAACTACCACTCACATGTCCCCACACAGTATGTATTATTACGCGTATATGTATAGGCACGATCAGAGGAAGTGATCTATGTATTACTACAGTGACTCACCCGACTTGACTTTATCCGCAGCCACATGGAGGCGAAAGCGCTTGTAGAAAACGTTAGTTTTATCAATACTGAACTTCATTTTTTCATACAGCTTCAGCTGCGAAAGAAATCCGTAGTTTGGCCCGATGGCGTTCCTCCGGGATCTCAGTCTGCAATGTATACGTATACATGCATTTATAATACACAAAAAAAAAAACACACACACACGGAAGTATGGGGGAAAAAGAAAGGAAGGGAAAGTAAAGAATGAGGGATAGAGAGAAAATTCGTTCAAAAACTTCAACCATAAAAAAACAAACTTGAAGAAAATACACTTTTGTGATTTCTTCACCCCTCTCCCCCAAACATAACTTGTCCTTTGGGGTAATCAAAAATCTTTTGACATATCGTATCAAATACATAGGGGAATCAGCACCTTCGCCCCATGTGTATACCAAATGAAATTTACTTCTACCCCCAACTACGTATACTACATCTACTACAACTCCTACCATGTATTACATTACATACATATGTACATGTTCTAGAATACTACAAGAGGAGAAAAGAAAATAGTTTGAATAAACTTCTTCCTTTCAGGAAGAAAAGGGAGAAAAAAAATTATTACCTGTCCTGGGCGTCTTCCAGAGAAATCTCATACTTGCGCATCAAGTACGCCAAAACTATTGTCGCGCTACGGGAGACGCCAAAATAGCTGAATAAATCAAAGGCAAACACAAACACACGTATATTAGATCCTGGGTATGAGACAAATTTCTGTGAAAAAGAAAACACAAGGAAAAAAAAACTTGCGTAAAAAGTAAAGGAGCATTTCACTGTGAAACATCCATGTCGTACTAGGACGTGTGTGTATAAATAATAATAAATTCCACAGTGTGCATTATAACTCACTTGTACAGTTTAGTAAAGGGCGTACGTATTCCCACACACACAAATACGGAGATATCTTGTGTACACACGAGAAATACAATCATCCAGAACAGGATAATAAAACAAACAAAATCCTCAAAACCCGGCCCACCCTCCTCCTCCTCTCTCTCTCTCTATCAGTCGTTCCAAAAACGAGAGAAAATTATCCCACCCTTCCATGTGAGTAAACACAACGACTGACATTCGTGTCTCTGCCCCCCACTTTTTTATTATACTTGAAAAAATAAGTAGTCCAGGAGACCGGTATTTGATGGGGGCACAACTTCTACCACTATATATAGTATGACAAATAATAAAAAAGTAAAATAATCATAATATTTGTAGTTCAACGACGACAAATCACCTGCTCATCCGGCCGTACATTTCACGAATTACTTTTTATTTCCGCTTTATCATCCCATCAAATATTGTTCAAGAGTTCCCCCCACAAAAAAAGAAATAAAGAAAAATGTCAAGACAAAAAAAAAATGTCTGCACTGGTCTGTGTGTCACATTCTTCTGGTTGTTTTCTATTCATCTTGTATCCGCACAGAAAAAGTTCGGATAACAATTAGGACTTGCAATTCAACGAGCGGAAGAGTGTGTACGTATGTAATTAAATCCAGAAACCCACAATCATTAAGCCCACAAAATTCGGTAGCCCCCAGAATAATTAACAAAGTCCTCATTCCCCAAAATTTGAAGGGTAAAAAGACAAACATCGGGAGGATCTCTATCGGGGCTGACAATAATGGGACCTGACTTGAATACGGCCTATTACGGGTGAAAACTCCACCAAATTCTCTAACGTTTTCATCACCATCTTCGTCTCTTCTTCACCTTCTCCAGTGCCGAAAATGCCAAGGAGCCGCCAGTCTCTCTTTCCCATTTGGTCCTGGCCTTCTTGTAATTAATACGGACATTGAACGTATTTCCTTTCTCCCGTGCATTTTACCACTACTATTACAAGCCCACCATGTTTAGAAAGACCCCCACTTCAAATAACAAACCTATTGTAGCGGGAGAAAGCCACTGGAGACATGGTCTTGTGTACGTAATAACTCCATTGGATTGAATGTGTGTGTGTGGATCCACTATACCCATTACAATATATACATATATGGACACACATACATATAGAGAGAGAGTCATCAAAGCGAAATCAACTTACCAATGCACCAGAGCATTTCCCCCCACCTTTTGTTCCACCGCCGACCGAAGAAACTCGTAGGCTTCCTCAAAGTGATGGAGAATATCTTCTCTCGGGATATCACATAATTGAATAAACTTGGTTTTCACAAAGGGCAGATGAGTGATTTTCGCAGGGAGCGGACATGAGTCGATTGTTAAGATGTAATCTATCCTATACTTCTCTAACAAGGGAATATCACAGGCGGCTGCTAGATTGCCTGTTCATGAGAGGAAAGATACATAAAAAATGGATTATAAACAACTTTTCTTAATTCACACGAGAATCATACATTATTTACATAAAATTATATTCCATATGTATGTATATGTACATGGATTCTAAATTAGACAGAACACAAACAAGGTACAAAAAGGATTAATAAACAAGGGGAAAGTAGGGGAACGGCTGTCATTCCGGAATTCACAGCTGTGTCTTTTTACACATCCAAAAAAGAACCTTTCTCGTTACATTTTTTCCTCTGGCCACATTAAAAGAACAAGAAGTGAGAGGATAAAAAGGAATGCTGGAAGGAAGGCAATTATATAGGACTAATAGGACATTCCTTAACATTAGAAGAATACAAATGTTTACAAAGATATTCCAAGCTATCATCATCAAAGTCATAATACTTCCTTCCTCTTGCATTACGACTCCGGAGTAATACGGTCATAACAATGGGACTTTCTCCGGTCACAGCCAACTGCTCCTTCCTCTATGTTATTTCACGAGACGGAGTAATCCCCTCCTAGTATTCGCACTCTCACTTTTTATATTCTGCATGATTCAAAAAATACTTTTTTCTCCCCAGCTTCTTTCTACATTTTTTTTCGTGTTGCTTTCCTTCCCCCGTCCAAATGACATCAAATGTGCATTGCCGCGATAATCATTACAGAATACTTCTTCCAACAGCAGGGGAAAAAAATTATCTTTTGTGCAAAAGTAAGACTATCTTCCACTTCAGTTTCATCTTTCCCCATGGAACGGACAGCCTATTTCTCATGTTCAGCTACATACTTATGCATATATACATACGTATATAAAGGCGCATACCAAAAACATTATAAGTCAGCTTTCTCTCTGCCATACATCTACACGCGCGCGTCTTGCATTAGCTAATCTCTCCAAAAAAAGTTTCCTTTTTTTTATAAAATGACGATGATGATCATTGCTACAACACAAAGTTTTACGACCAACTTTTTTTTACCTACTTTTTTCGTCATCCTTGCTCTCTGCTTTCTGTCTCATTCTCAGTTTTCTCTGTTATAAGCCTATGGTTTCTCTACTTCACTGGCTGTCTTTGTGTCTCTGATTTTGGTTTCACACTTGTACTCTCGTTTTCTCTCTTTGCTTTATCTTTCCCTTTTTCGGCTTTCTTTGTATCTGTTCCATCTCCCTCACTTTCTCCTTTTCCTACACATCTACTTTATCTTCCCCTCTACGTTTCTTCAGCCCTCTATGCTTTCTGTAGTGCTTTCTCTAGCCCTGCCTCTGCTTTCTCCAGCTCTATCTTTGCTTTCTCTAGCGCTCTCTATTTTCTCTAGCACTGTCTCTGCTTTTCTAAAGCTATATTTGCTTTCTCTATCGCTCTCTAGCTCTGTCTCTGCTTTCTCTATCCTTGGCTCTGCTTTCTCCAGAGCTATCTTTGCTTTCCCTATCCCTGTCTGCTTTCTCCAGAGCTATCTCTGCTTTTTTTTATCCCTGTCTCTGCTTTCTCTAGAGCTATCTGTGCTTTCTCTAGCGCTCTCTATTTTCTCTAGCCCTGTCTTTACTTTGTCTAGCGCTCTGGACTTTCTCTAGCCCCGTCTCTGCTTTCTCCAGACCTGAATCTGCCTGATCTAGCCGTCGACCTCTGCTTGCACTTTCCACTTCCTCTGGTTTCTCAGGCTGTGGATAAGATTCAATATTTTTAGGCAAATTTTGAGTGAGTGTCCATTTGGTTTTCAACTTCGATTGGATTGTGAGTAATGGCATATCCTTACACATGGCAAGGCCCACTCACTTAGACACTCACACTAACTGACTGAGTGTGAGTGGTTGACCTGCAAATGGAAGCACCCGCAGTGTCACTTTGTATCTCTGTCTTTTTTGTGTGTCTCTCTCGATTTCTATGTCGCAACACAAATCCCCCACAACCCTGGGAAAAAGTGTCCAGTGATGGTATTTAGCGAAATGTATTTAGCAGGGCTGACGCCGAAAAAAAAATCATCATCATTAGTGCTAACATATTATCATTATCGAGAGTGCACATCAAACATTTTGAGACAAATGAAATTATGATGTCTGGCTTAAAATGTATAAAATAGAAGGGATATACCCCGTTGTTTGTTGTGCCTCAAAAGGAAGACCTAAGAGAATATGGAGTCCCTTATGGTCCTCCTACACATCCACTACAGGGCTACTTAAAGTTCATAATTTATTACACAAGATTTCCCACTCCATATGTATGTATGTCTAATTAAAGCTCCACACATATTCAAGTGTGTCAATATTCTCCCCAACTTATTCTCCCTCTATCTCTCTTCCCCCCCCTCCCCCTCTTCCTTTTATAGTAGTTACACATTCCCCCAAAGACTCATATTCATTGAAATGAAACTACTGCATTGCTGCTTTTCCTTCACTAGACACAAATTTCTCCACTTTCTCTCCTCCTCTCGTCTTGCAGAACACAGACAACGTCTTCTTCCAATCCCCTCAACTACATAATAATTAATTACGACCCTTCTAATAACTACTCCTAGGCAGATCTATCCCCTAGACATATCCTAACGACTGGCCGGGAACATTTAGAAAATGAGGAGGATGTAGCCTACATTTTACCCCTTTTGCTTTTAGTACACTGCGTCTGCCAACACTCAAGATAGGGGGTTGTGTGGGACTGGAGCAAATGTGAATCCATACACCAAAATTCCATAGTCAAGTCTTCAAAATCCTTGTGGTCAAAGAGCTACTACATGTGTATCTATATTACACTGTATTTTCGGGAGGAGTTTAGGAACTAAAACTTGGCCTGCGGAACATTTCCGGCTGGGACTTACTTACTAGAGATAAGGCCGTAGCCAAAGAGGACCATCATTTCATCCGTGACACCTCATTTCCAGTTGAGTAGAAGGGAGAATGTGAGAGATAAAGAGTGTGAAACAATTTTGAATGACACTGATTTCCCATATAAATTCTCCGGCTCACATTCGGAGCACCAGTTACTACTGTGCTTTTACCCCAAAATAATCCTTTTACTACGGGGAAGTGTTTGTATTACTACTCTATATCTCACTGGAGGCGAGCGGAAGTAAACATTTGGCGGGGCTTGCTAAGGGGACGAGAGCACGTGCGAAATCCACGTTCTCCCTTCCGTGATAGTCATACAAGGCTCAGGTAAACAGAAAAGCACATGCATTGCATGGGCGAATCCATTTGTGGGAGTAAATCGTACTGGCTAACAAGGTACTACATACAATTCTATTTCCTTCTCTCTCTTTTTCCGCCCATTTCTCTCTCTCTCTCTTTCTCCCTCTTTCTTCCTCTCTCTCCTTCGACCCTTTTCTCTTTCTCTTTCGGTCCTTTTCCCTCTTTCCAACACTTTCTGTCCTTTTCTCTCTCTCAAGTACTCATATTATCCACCTCACGACTATTACCGTCGACGGTGACTGGAGAAAAGAGCAATAAGGAGTGTGTAAATCGCAAAGTCCCTCAATTCAGTCTCGAGTATTATATAAATACGTACAAAAACACGTTGATAGGAGTTGTATACATTCCCATGAAATTAGACACACTCACTCTGCTTATAGAGACCTTACAGCTGCACAGATTTTCCCAACATCCTCACATCCCGTGGTTGGTCGTGGTAGGGAAAGGATGGGAAAGTAATCCACATATTGAATTTTTCATGAATTTCTCCTCTCGTCTTCCTCTCTCTCTCTCTCTCTCTATGGTCCCAGTGTACCGTGTAAGGAAATAGGATAGAAGAGCCTGGGACGGTGGTAGTTGTTGTATGTGGTAAACTTCCACACTTTCCAATGTGTTAAATCACATTAAAGGATGTGCTACAAGATTTATTTGCACGGAGTACGAGAGGTGGTGGTGATAATAGGAGTCAGGACGACTACTACTAGCACTAGTAATCGTTGGTAGTGGTGGTAATAATAGAAAAGTAGTTAGGGGTAAAAGCGTTTTTCCAACACGAGGGCTTTTATACAGCTATCCTCTAGCCCCAAGTATTCTAATGGGGCTTGGGAGTAATAATGGAAAAGTTATTTAGACGAGTGAATCTCTCTTTCTCTCTTGTCTCTCTCGCTTCCTCCCCACAATTCCTCTCCTCGTCGCCGTCGCTTCGCCCTCCCCCCAGAAAAAAAACCAAATTGAATTATGCTAAAATGAAGTGAATGGAAATGCTAGATCCTCCAGTTTTTTTTTTTTATGCCACGAGACATTTATGTACCTAATACTCTTTTTCCCTCTTCCTCTCATTATCTTACTCGTCTCCCCTTTAGATGAATGCAAATTGAGAAGAAGGAAACGATGCAGGTATTCGGGGAAGTGTAGTATTCTTTAGCATTTAAGTATATTTCTAGGCACAACAAATAAAAAGATGGGGAAAGCATACATGCACATACATACATACGTAGTATGAATGTCATCCCCAAATGGTTGGGCGATATTTCCCGCCGGCTACATTTCCTCTTTTCTTCCCCACTAATGGAGAAAGTGGGGAGAAAGCAGACATTTGGGGCCTTATGTATACGAAAGCCATAGCAATTCTTTTCTCCTATTTTTCACACACGTAAACGTATCCGAGGATTTTGGAATCCAATCCAGCAACCCGTGTCTACCTAAGATTCCAATGGCAACTGAAGAATCAAGGTGGGTTTCGACCATTTTATGGCAAGAACTCTTGTTTTTGGTGACAAGTTCCTGAATATCCACGTCTAGGATTGCGTATTTTACAATGAAATAACCATAGCGAGTATTTCCAAGATAGTCAATTATTTCCTGAAAATGAAAGTAATTCTAGACGCAGATTAAAATTTCAATATCAGGTTCTAGACCTGACATTTTTACTGGGAACTGAAACCGTTATGATTCTCCACCTTCAATATGGAATGTGTCTGAACACTATGGGCAAGGACAAGCAGGTTGTGGAGTGTGGAATTCCGAAAGACGTTCCTCGTATTAATAATGACTGCGTACAAATTAGACCGAAGCAGTGCGAGAGAGAAACAGAAAGAGAGAGAGAGAGAGAGAAATATATGGCCCTCTTGGCTTAATGAATACTAGGACTACATGGAAGATTACAAGAGTGCAAGTGTGGTGGTTCCCTGACCACAGTAAATCATTTTCAATAAATAAATACTGACTCTATGGAGCTACTTTCTTCCCCTTCACACACCTATAATTACTCCACCAATAGGACCATGTAGCCATGAGAAAGTACTTGTGTACACTCTAATGAAGACACGGTGAGATACCACAAATTACAATTAGAGGAAGGAGAATGGGGCGGTTGAAAAGGAGAAGTACACACAGATAAAAGGGGGTAAAAAAAAAGAAAAATTAAGGCAATTAAGTCAATGATGATGAGTGCTATTATGACTTACCCAAATATAATTTCTCATCGACAAGGTCGATATTCGTTGGCACCGAATTGTCTGGCTCTACGTCTTGAGCATCAGTCTCAGAGCTTGCTGTTCCACTTGAATTCGTCGAAGTGGACTGAGCCATTTAGAGAATGTGTATGGTCTTTCAATCGGATGGGTTCCTCGACTTCACACGCGTATTTCGTCTTCCTTTTCTCCCAGGATTCCTATAAACAAGAGAAAATGTTTCCAAGTAAGTAAATGGTATGTGTACACACGGTCTTTACGATTTATTCTTCTTCATTTCATTGTACAAGACACGTATACACACTGTAGTAGCATGGACACATATTATAGTAATAAGAAAACTGCTGGAACGCAAATAACAAACAAGTTCCTGTTGCTGTCACTGACTTTCTTTTCACCAAATATACAACCAAAGAAAAAACTGCCATCATCATCACCGGAGAATCATGCGACCATTCCCGCCCAAAAATGTTGGAACGGCGGGCTCAAATGTGAAAATGCTAATCATGCACTTTCACACGAACACATGAAGAGTCAGGAGAGCAAAGGGCTTTACTCAAGTACTTCTTTTTACATCCCTTTTTGTGATGTGCGAAGAAACGGGAAACCATCACTAGTATTTTTTTCTCGGTTTGGCAAGGGCCTCCTCCCGTCTCTGTTTTTTTTTTACTGCAACAGACTTAAAGTATGTGAATGGAGGAATATGTGAATAGGTAAAGAGGAGATGGTGTGAAAAAACTGAGCACTTTACAATACTTTACAAGACTTACAAGTAAAGAGGTTTCCCCCCTTATTTCAGCACCCTTTACCATGAAACAAATGTGATTTTCATGGTCAAATGAAATCCTCAGTCAAGTCTAAATCACTTCCAGATCTATTATATATGTATATACATATAATTATATATATGCTATGTTAGAATTCAACTGTTCCACTACCCCTTTTCCTTTCACAAAATAAAAGAGGAACGAACTCACAAGAGTCGAAGGGATAAATTCGATTGCCTGAATAAGCAAAGCATGTGTGTTGTAGTACTATCTCACTCAAAAGCGTGGAGGAAATGCTGTTCTCTGTGGACCCAAAAACTTTCAGGGAGGAACAAGAGCTTTCTATAGAACTGTGCAATCTTTCCTTGTTGTTTTATTTAAATGTTGAATCGAACGGAATTCAATTTCCCCCATTCCACTTGATTCAATCTTGTCAGTGTACGTACGGAGGTAGAAGAGAATACTAAATGAAATTTAAAACACTTTCATCTTGGTTTTTTCTCCGTAAGCAAATTTACAAAAAAAAAAAAACGGTGGATGGGAAAATGATGTTTTGACATGGGAATCAAAGGGTTTCTAATAATATGAATCCAGGCTGGAGCTCGCAGATGAAAATCAAATTCGTGCAATTAAAGCAAGGCGAATAAAACCAGGGGAAATCGAAGGCACAAATCAAATTAACCTCACTTTTATGATAACCGAATAACCTCCCAGGACAAGGTGCATAGCTAGCGTAGAAATATTTCGGCTCTTTAATTATAAAACGAATATGAGGGGGAAACTTTTACTCCACTTCAGACAATCAATCTCCTTCAGTGAGAAAAATATTAGTAAAGAAAACGAAAATCAAAGCGAATACACCAAGATTGAAACGAGGGCCAAAGTGAAAAGAAGTTTTTGTGACTAACGAAACTAAAACGTGAGAGAAATTCACGAATGGAATGTGGCATTACAGAACAGGGGAGAGAACAGAAATTCAGAACGGAATTAGAATGAGAAAAAGTACCATCCAAATAAAAAATATATAAATGGGAGAAAGCAAGCAAACGGAAAAAGAGAAGGCAAGAAAATATAGGGCGAAACAGAAAGAAAGCAATAAAATAAAATAGAGAGCGAGATAGTGAGAAAGCAAGAAAATATAATCAACGGAAAGGAACAGAAGAGAAAGCCAGAAAATATAATAAATATAATTAGATGGAAGGCAGGAAAATAGCTATAGAGAGAGGGTGAGAGAGAGAGCAAAAGCAAGAATTTAGAAATAGAAGAAAAAAGAATGAAATACAGAGGGACAAAGAGAGAAACAGACGGAAAATAGGAATAGAGGAGGAATTCACAGATAGAAAGAAAATAGAAATAGATTCAGGAAGAGTGAGAGAGAAATAGAAAGAGAATACAGAGAAAGAGAAAGCTTACGTTCACATGCACGTATTTGGGCATGTGTGAGAGTGAAAATTAACTGTTCCCCTCCCCTTGAACACTGAATTCAAGCAACGATATCAAGTTACTTGATGGATGCCTCTTCGCAGTAAATTACAAGATATTTTCTCAGCACTTTTCGACCAGAGCGGAGTGAAAGAGTATGAAAAGTTGCGAAAGGGCAGAAATAAGAAAAGAACTGTGCGAGAAGGTGAAACGGGGTGAGAGTAGAAGAACGAGAGAAAGACTGCAGGAGGGAGATACAAATTAATAATTCAGATTTGAATTCCTTTTCACTCATACTTGGTCTTTGAAGGGGGAATTCTTTGCCGGATATAAGTTCCCCGAAATACTCCCTCCCCCGAAAGCTTTTACGCCGCCTAAAGGCGGAGATTTCCCTCACACATTGTTATAACTTGGATGGGTTAATGATTGAGCTGGGACTTTAAATTAAATTACTGGATCGTCCCATAGTCGTGACACAGCTCCGAAAGACGTCTTTTCACACTGACTTCACACGGGAAGGAAACTAAAGGAGAATTACTTGGTGAGAGGAAATTTGCACAGAATACAAGTAGCCAAAAAAAAAAGGAAAAAAAGTGTCCGGGCATCTGTGTCGACTCGATAACAAGGAGTATGACGCACAACAACACGGTTCATTCTTTTCAGATTGCATTATTTGGTTATTTAGACGCGTTTTGTGGTTTAATCATTTATTTTCAAAGGAAGGTCAACGTCGAAATTTCTGGAAAAAACCCAATACAGCCATTTTATTTATGAACTCCCACAATGTAATTTTGGGTTGGTAATGAAAAAAGACTTTTTTTCTTATTTAAAAAAAATTCATTCACCCAAAAAACTATTTGTTGGTAAATGTACGTATATATACATACAGAGAATTTGTTACACAAAAGGGCATTTTTCCCTAGGGCTGCCACTTGTTGATAATTCGGATGAGTGATTTTCAGGAATTGACATAATTTTCCCTTAAAAAGAAAAAAAGTTTGTCATATATGCAGTGAAAATGGGTTTTTGGAGAAAAAAATCAATTTAACACCATGGACAGAGAAAAATTCTCATTCTCCCATAGACACATTGTATGAAATCGAGAGCAGTAATTTACAGAACTCGCTTCGGTAAATAATCCTTCAATTTATTTACAGCTTTGTCGATCCAATTAGGATAACTTTTTAACTGCGTCATCCACGTTCTGTTGAGCAAACCCCTACTTTTCATTCATCCTTTTTTGTCATTGTGAGCCATTTCTTGGGGACTATATAAACGGAAACTCGCCAGCTCCATGACACAGTCTTCAATTCGTTCTACATCTTAAACCTACTCCAAAGACTTGGTCTTGTTCAGAGAAAGTTCCTAGTTTTCTCGCAAAAAATAAAGTCCCAATTTTCCTCAAGAAGCAAAAAGTACAAGCAAACAGAGAAAGCAGAAGCCGTGACACGAAAACAAAATATTTCAGCAAATAAGTTTTTTGCTGGGAAGCATTTAGGGGAACTTTTTCCTACATACTTTCGAGTTTACTTCAATAAAAACAAATAAATAATAATTTTTTTGGCGGGGAAGCCTTTGTTTTCATTAAAAAGAAGGACCCAAACTGGCGATGAAGAAATTGGAATTATTGGCTGCAGTAACATTCCTGTTTGCCGTTGCACTTCACAATCAGCGGTTGTTTTCTTGTGAGGCTTTGGCGGACAACCGCCAACAGCTTTTATCAACTCGCTTCTTGGACAGTGTCAGAGCGGAAGAGTTCAGGAAATTTGAGGGAGAGCGGGAGAGAGTTGTACGAGATGACATCCGGCGTGAGCGCCTTGCCCCTTCGGAGGCAAGAGCAAGGGCTACCACGGATCTCACTCGTGACTCAGTCCGAGCACCTGACCGTCATCGTGCCGAAGCAGGACGAGTCCAAGAAAACACTCGCCGAGATGTTATGATGACCCGACGGAATGTCCTGGACAGCGAAAGGAATCGTCTGGCTTCTTCCGAAAGACGGCAGCTCGACACCAGAATCGGGGACCGGACACTAGAGAGGAAAGATGCCGGTGTTCGCGAAGAGGGTCAGAGGAGGATCGTCCGAGCCAGGTCAATGCCTAGTGATTTGGACAGAGTGCGACAGGACAGCCGACGAGAAGTCAGCCGGGAACGTGTCCGGGATTCAGCAAGAGCCTCAAGTGCCAACAGAGCAGCCGACAATGAAAGACGGATGGTCCAAGCTGAGGAGCGGCGAATGGAGAGACGGGAAGTCCGAGCTGAGGAAAGGCGAATGGAGAGACGGGAAGTCCGAGCTGAGGAGCGGCGAATGGAGAGACGGGAAGTCCGAGCTGAGGAAAGGCGAATGGAGAAACGGGAAGTGCGACAGGAGGAACGCGCACAGCGGGACACATTGAGAATGTCCAGGGAACGGACGAGGGAAACAACGGAGAGACGAGAGGTGAGGGCAGCCTCAGAGGACAGAGAACGAGAAGATTTACAGCGTCGGGTGGTTCGTACTGAGAGAAATCGAATGGCACGATCCGCGGAGCGACGAGAGGAAGGTGTCAGAGGCAGATTGGTTCGATCAGAAGAGCGTGTGCGATCAGATGTCCCCAGAAGCGAATCACGAAGACTTGTCCGGTCAGAAACCCGAGAACGGGCAGAAACCCAAAGAGAAGATTCCCGCCGATTTGTTCGATCAGAAGACCGCCGGGAAGAGATCCGCCTTTCCCGTTCGCAAGATCGAGTGCGAGATAGCCGCCGAGAAGATTCACGTCGACTTGTTCGGTCCCAGTCACGCCGTGATGACACTCGCCAAATGGGTCGGTTGGAGGAACGCCGCCTTGACCATGTCCGAGCAGAGATCCGCAGAGAAGATTCCCGTGAGTTAGTTCGCTCAGATGAACGAGTCCGATTGGAGGCACGCCGAGAAGATTCCCGCCGCCTGGTTAGCTCCGAAGACCGTGTGAGAGCCGAGACCCGCCGAGAAGATGTCCAAAGACTTACCCGTTCCGAGGACCGTGTCAGAATGGAAGCCCGCCGAGAAGATGCCAGACGATTGGTACGCTCTGAGGAGCGAGTCCGAACGGAAGCCCGTCGCGAAGATGCCCGCCGACTGGTCCGGTCTGAGGACCGAGTTCGAATGGAAGACGGTGTCCGCATGGAAGCCCGTCGAGAAGATTCCCGACGACTTGTCCGCTCTGAGGAGCGAGTCCGAACGGAAGCCCGTCGCGAAGATGCCCGCCGACTGGTCCGGTCTGAGGACCGAGTTCG
>JAQGBT010003465.1:0-19531 GCA_034698585.1 Disparrhopalites patrizii | reverse complement strand
AGAGGGAGAGATTAAAAGCTAAATAGTGGAACACCGAGAAATGAGAGAATTGTCCTTGTAGGAGGATCGTTAGTTGTCCTTGTATACGATATCATTTCGTCTCGCTCCTTGAGTTTAGCCCTGTTTGGGAAGTGGAAGGATATAGATACATATACATGTATATTTCAGGGGAATGCATGGGCTGTATATGTATAAATATGTATAAAGAGAGAAAGCAAAGGGAAAAAAGAGAGTCATGCAGTGTTAACCTTCACGGGTTCGGTGGAGAAGTACTTGAGGAATGATAAGAACTTATTTCTAAAAGGAGAAAGGGAGAGATAGAGAGAGGGAGAGCGGAATCGGCAATCCTTTTCAATCTGAACGGCCAGGAAAACAGAGAGCAAAAGAGAGAGAGAGAGAAAAGCTAGTTCCAACACTCACAACATGCATTGTTTCCCTTTCCAAGTGATTGCTATATACAAGTAGTAGAAATGAGAGGAAAGAGAGAAAGCCGCCCTTTTCCCAGTATTGGGGACTCTCTTGAAATGAGGATGATAAATGTGACTGGGACCATTTATGACGTTATGGTATTTGCTCAGCCAGGGATGGAGGGAGAGAGAGATACAGTGGTAATTCATTTGGGGTGTGGGGGCATTTATGAAATTTTTCTGTCATTTCTTCAATCTCGCTTTTTCTTTCTTATACGCTCTCTCTCTCACTCATTGCATCTGCCGTCCTATTTTCTACGATTACTCTTACCGTCTCTCATTTTCTACTCTTTTTTTCTCTCTCCCTTTAAACCGGTTTCCCCATCTTTCTCTCTTCTGCGTTTCGTATTCTCTTTTATTTATTTCCTCCTTTCTCCTTTTCCCTCTTTTTCTCTCCTTTTCTCTCTTTCTCTCTCCTTTTCCCTCTTATTCTCTCCTTTTCTCTCTTTCTCTTTCTCCTTTTCCCTCTTTCTCTCTTTCATTTCTCTCTCTCCTTTTCCCTCTTTCTCTCTCTCCTTTGTCTTTCTCCTTTCCCCTCTTTCTCTCTCTCCTCCTGTCTGCTTCCATACCCCTCTACCTTTTTGAGTTTCCCAAGTTTTTAATACTACCTCCGTAATCTCTCCCATCCATTTCCTCCCTCAATTTTTCGTCTCGCTTCCACAACTCTCTCCGTCTTCCTCTGCCTCTAAATCCTCATTGTCCCATAATTCCTGAAAATATCTGGGGAAAGTTATCCTCGTTGTTGTTATTTTCGTTGCTCCTCTCTCTCTCTCTCTCTCTCTCTCTCTCCATCAAACACACACATCACCCAGATATCTCCAGCGGAAGATGTAGGGAAAGAATGAGAAATCACATCCAAACACATTTGCTCTTATTCATCCCCGTTTTCCCCTGACATGGAGAGAACCGACAGAGACAGACGGACAGGGAAATAGAATAGAAAGTGGGAGGGAGAAAGACAGAATGAGAGAGAGAGAGAGGGAAAAGAGTGTGAAATAGAATAGAAGTGTGTGAGCAAAATTCTAGGAAATTCAATAGGGCTCCCTTTAAACGGAGAAAAAAAAAGAAAGTGAGGGAATAATTCGTAAAAACCAAAGTTGTTGCCATCGTCACCCCTCCGCCTCCTCCTGGAAAATGCATGCAAATGTCGTGCATATGAAAGTATGTGTAGACGCGCCAGGGGTTTTACGTACTGTCAGTGATTCACCGCATTCTCTCGCATTGAGCCCTCCTCACACACACACACACACTGTGCTGAGAACTTTAAGCCGCAGTAGTTGAAAGAGCTTTTGTCTCCTTCAGGACCAAGCCATGCATATATACTGACGATGAGAGTGAGAGGAAGAGAGAAAGGCGAGAAAGAGAGAGTGAAGCTCCCATACACTGCCTCCAATATATTCGGTGAAGAGACGAGAGAGAGAGAGAGAGAGAGAGAAAAGGAAAGAATTCTCTGTCATTTGCAGTGACAAAGATTTCATTGGGAAATGTTCGAAGAGAGAAATGAGATGGAAGGAAAAGAGAGAGAGAGACATTGTCTTCTCTTATGCATAGAATCCCGCCAGATCCTCAGTTTGAAGATGCGTCTGTATGTACACACACAAGGGCTTGCAGTAGTTAAAGAGAGAGGCGACTCAGAGAGTTTCATATTTCATGTGGTCTTTCTCCTTTCGCGCCTCTTTTCTCCTTTCTTTTGACAAACCACCCAAGTCCATATTGCATGTGCATCCCTTTTTTTTCCCCCTCCCGTATACCAAAGTGACTGTTTTACCCCGTAAATATGACTACATACATTTTTTGAAGGGGGGGGGGTCTGATTTATTTGAGATGGGCCTCTCACGCTCTCCTGCTCTTTACGCCTTCAACCCAGTATGTTAAACAGGGTGAATGCACACATATAGTAAAGATCCTCCAGCGCCCGTGTGGGCTCCTCCTGGTCCTACTGTTAGTAATGGTGGCGAGAGAAAGGGAGGTGGAGGAGGAGATGGAGGATGATCACAATCAGGAGGAGACATTTTGTTCAGAGTCTCTTCTTCAAACCCCAACATACTCCAATGTACTTTGTCCTACTCTTCCTATAGTACAACTCCTCGGATGCTACTACTACTACTGTACTCCTTCACTCAGCGAAGAAAAAATGTATGAAGAGGAGATGGAGGAGGAGATGGAGAGGAGGCGATGATGATGTTAGTGATGACGAGGATGAGGACAAGAGCAGGAGGAGGCGGAGGACTTGAGAAGTTACATTTTCAAATGCCCCCAAAATATATACATGCTCTTACGAATTCACAAACACGCACATACTTTCACAGGGGAAGGAAGACAAGGACTTTTCAAAAAAAGAGTGAGTAACCAAGACAGCAAGACAAGACAGAGAGAGAGAGAGACAAAAGGACAGAAGTATGCGGAAAAGGGAAAAGTGGGAGATCGGAAAGTACAGCATTTGAGATGGGAGGGAGAGAAGGGTGAGGAGGAATGAGAGAGATTTAAAGGAGGAAAAATGGGATTGGAAGATGAAGGAAATACCGGATTAATAGGGGATGGAACTGTAATGTGAAACGGGAGGAGACGGGAGATAGGAACAAATATGGGAGGAGGAAGAGCCAAGTGGAGAGAGATTGGGACGGACTTGGAAGGGGGAGAGGGAAACAGGGAGAACAAATAGAGAAAGAAACCAAGGACAGACGGAGAGAAAAGAAGGGAAAACTGGGAGGATTAGGAGGAAAGACACATGGTGGATGAAATGAGATTTAGAAAGAGCAGGAAGTAGAGAGAATTAGAGAGAGAGAAAGAGATAATTAGAGAGAGAGAATCAGAGAATCAGAGAGAAAAAGAAAGAATTAGAGAGAGAAACAAAAAATTGGAGAGAGAAAGAAAGGATTAGAGAGAGAGAAAAAGAATTAGAGAGAGAATTAGAGAAAGCGAGAATTAGAGAGCGAGAAAGAAAGAATTAGAGACATAATTGGATCGAGAGAGAGAAAGAGAGAATTAAAGAAAGAGAAAGAGCGAATTAAAGAAAGAGAAAGAGCGAATTAGAGAAAGAGAAAGAGAGAATAAGAGAGAGAGGGAAAGAGATAATTAGAGAGAAAAAGCAAGCATTAGAGAGAGATAAGGAGAAATACTTAGAGAGAAAAAGAAAGAATTAGAGAGAGAATTAGAGAAAGAGAAAGAAATAATTAGAGATAAAAGGCAAGAATTAGAGAGAAAACGCAAGAATTAGAAAGAAAAATCAAGAATTAGAGAGAAAAAGAAAGAATTAGGGAGAGGCAAAGAGAAAGAATTAGAGAGAGATAAAGAGAGAGAATTAGAGAGAGAGAAGGAGAAAGAATTAGAGAGAGAGAAGGAGAAAGAATTAGAGAGAAAAAGAAGGAATTAGAGAGAGAAAGAAAGAGAGAGCAAATTAGAGAGAGAGAAAGAGAGAGAGAAAGAGAAAGAGAGAAAGAAAGAGTGAGCGAATTAGAGAGAGGGCGAAAGAGAAAGAGAGAAGTAGAGAGAAAGAAAGAACACAAGTAGAGAATTTGCAAAATACAAACAAAGGTATAAAATTAAGCTTTATTAGAGAAGATCAAAAAGGAAGAAAGTAAAGAGACGGAAGTTACATAAATTACGAAAGAGTGAAAGAGTTGGTGAGCTGTACGGAGATGTGAAAAGAGAAAATAAGACGTGCAAACTAGGAAAAAGGATAGACTGTTGAATGTACGCAGAATGGGAAAGAAGTAGATAGTCACGAGCTAAAATGGAAATGCTGACAGAGGAAGTAAAAGAAAAGTGAGGGAGACGGGATTTAGAGAACACTGGAAAAAAGGAGATTTTGAAAGAACGCAACTGTAAGGGAGAGACAGAGAGATCTTGAAGGAAGAGGGAAGAGACACTAAAGAGAAACGTATGAGGACACACATGGCTGAAGAGAAAGTGTAAAGGGAAAAATACATGAATGTAACCAAAGACAAATCATCATATCTCCCTCTCTCCCTTCCTTTACCCATCTTGCTCCTTTTTTTTATACTCCATCCCCACATTTTCTGCCCCTTCCCCCCACTTGGTAAATGAGGGTGACAAATATTGAAAATTTTATTGCTGAATTCATGAATTTTCCCTCTGTTTGGTCTCTCCACACATGTAACCATTTTTTAGGGTAGCGAGAGAGAGGCCCCAACAGAAGTATAGGAGAAGAGCAGAGAGAGAGAGAGAGAGTGAAGGGGAGACTTTTTTTTACCACTGTCATCTATTACTCTGTTGCTTAAAAAGTTGACAAAAGAAAAGAGTAAGAGATGCGGGCGTCGGCATACTGACGTGAATCAACATCATCATCGCCACGCCATGCAATATGTCCTTCTCCTCTCTTCGGCTGGAAATAGAGGTAAAGTGTCTCCGTATAGAATGTATGAAAGGTGCTCCCTTTATGATTATTTATGTATGCCCATGGAGGCGAGAAAAAAAAGGGGGGGGGGGAATTCCCTCCTTTTTTTCTTTGTTGTTGTTGTTCTATGTACATATGATAAAATTACTACGACTTTCTCTCCCTCCAAATATAACAATCTACCACCGCAAAAGAGTGCCTCACGTTCTCCTTGTTTTCTTTGTATTTGGGCCTGTCTTTGCATTTATAGAGGCACTTTGTCCTCCCTTCCCTTTCATTGAAGATGGGAGTCCCCAGGAACCCTTGTATGGGTGAGGGGAGAATACTTATTTTCTATGCTTATTGAAGACATTTTTTCTTCTATTTAAGAGTAGAATCCATGCTTTTTTTTTGTGAATCAAAGACTCTTAAGAATATAGTTTTTTTTCCTCCTCAATTTGTGTGGGCTGGGTGCGAGAGAGAAAAAAGGAGGAACCGGTCCTGGCATCATCAAAGTTTACAGGAGCTTTTAGTCATCTCACAAATGGGGAGACACTTGAACTGCCAACACTGGATGAATGGCTGAGAGGCACAAAGGGAGCGGAGCAAACGGTGGGGTAAGAAATAGAGCGTCAGCGAAACTGCCATAGAGAGAGCGAGAGAAGAAACTCGGGACAGGGGAAATCCAGTGTGATTAAAGAGAGAATAATCACAGGCAGTGAGAGAGGAAAAATGTAATGGCACGGAGAAAGAGACGAATGAGTAGATGCAGAAGTGCAAGATGTAGCAACATTAAAACAAGAATTACAAACCAAAACAACAAGAAACCCCGAAAAACTAAAGGAAATACAACAGAAGAGCGAAGAAGTTCGAGAGAAGGTAAGTGAGAATCTCGAAAAGGGGGGAAAGACCAACAAGAATAAAGAGAGATAGGCCGGACAAGAATAAAGAGGTAGAACAATGAGTCGAAAGAATTGTCATTCCAGCGCGAAAGGATAGAGAACGTCAAATACAGGGAGAGATAGAACGGTGCAAAAAATTGTGGGACGACCGATAAAAATGAAGAGAGAGAAAGGACAGAGAAGAATCAAGAGAGAAAGGACAGCGAACAATCAAGAGAGAAAGGACAGAGAAGAATCAAGAGAGCAAGGGCAGAGAGGCTTAACGACAGAAAGGCCACAGAATAAAAAGAGAAAAGACAGGAAATAATAAAGGCAAACAGAACCGAGAGGAAAGAAGAGAGAAAGAACAGAAAATAATAAAGGGAAACAGAACCGAGAAAAATAAAGAGAAATGATTGATACAAATAAAAAGAGAAAGGATAGAGACAAATAAAGAGAGAAAGGATAGAGACAAATAAAGAGAGGAATAAAGAGAGAAAGAATAGAGACAAATAAAGAGAGTAAGGATAGAAATAAATAAAGAGAGAAAGGACAGAGATAGAGAGAGAAAGGACAGGGAATAAAAACGAGAGAAAGGCCACAGAATAATAAAGAGAGAAAGACCACAGAAGAATAAAATATCCGAGTAAACGACTACAGAGACAAGAAGAAGAGAGAAATGACATAAGAAAATGGCGAATGGAGTAACGAGATAGCACAGAGAAAATAGAACAACAAGATTTGTTCAACCACAAATAGAAAGAAAAGCACCAATGTTAAAAATAGGGAGGAATAAATGTATGTAAAAAATGAATGTACAATAAAAAAGAGACGGATGCGGAACAAGTGATGAGAAAGCAGGAGAAAGGAGATTGAGTTTAATAGAAAATAAAATATTGTCCTATTGTCTCCCGTCACGTCACATATGTCTCAGGACTATTCAAAATGTATTCAAAAAAAAACGGAAAGGAGAAAAAAAATACCGCAGAATCAAGCATT
Source organism: Disparrhopalites patrizii (assembly GCA_034698585.1). Lineage (NCBI taxonomy): Eukaryota > Metazoa > Arthropoda > Collembola > Symphypleona > Sminthuridae > Disparrhopalites > Disparrhopalites patrizii. The sequence goes on along the minus strand of JAQGBT010003465.1, from coordinate 12,848 downwards.
CCACTCATAACTCTCAGTTTTTTTGTGCACAAGCATTCGGATGAATCTCCTCCTCTCTTTCATCAAGTAAAAAAAAACCGAAAGAAGACAAAGTGAAAAAACAGAGGGAAAACATGAGGAGAGTTCTTTGGAGTGTGGATGTCTCTTCCTGACATGTCCACCCCCTCCTTTCAATGTGCATGAGAGGGTGAGAATTCTTTTCACTCCAAACATTTTCTATTATTCTTTTTTTTTCTCTCTCTGCATAAATATTCAAGTGTTCCATTTTTTTCACATCTTTTCTCTTTCACGTACTCATTCTCCCAGCAAATGTATCTCATAAAACTAATTTTGTAGTCTTCCCAAGATTCTTTTGGCGGTTTCTGTCAAGCATATTTAATAGGGTGGTTCTGCATCCTTTTATTTCTCCTTCAAACCTCCATTACTCATTTCTGGTATTCTCCAAAGTCGTTCCAATTGTGAAAATGCACTTTAATTTCTCTTACACGCCCTTAACAGAGACATTGCGTAACCCTTATTTGTCTAAAGCAACAGGGGATAAGGTCTAACGAGGAACTATGGCTTTTGAAGTCCAATAAAAGGGACAAAGCACATACGTAGTTCTGGGTCTAAACCAAGTTTTTTATCAATTACAAAAATTAGGAAGTCCAATAGAAAAAGAAAGACAAAAAGGCAAGAGTGAAAGCAAGAAGAAGAGACGGGGAAGGAAAGGATGAAACAGGAGAACGAAAAGAGACAGACTGAACAAGAAAGATCAAAATTAACAGACGAACAGAGAAAATCTGAGAGAGAGAGAGCGGAGGAAAAAAGCTCGATAGAGAAAGAAAGATATTCATTGGAAACAGAAACGAGAAGAATAAAATTGAGATGCAAGGAGAAAGGCAAAAGTGTAAGACAAAAAGGGAAAGAAAAAAGCTTCGGACAGCAAAGTAACAGAGAAAAGGAGAAAGACAGCTAGGAAGAGAAAAAAGGAGAGAGCTAGAGAGAGAGAAAAGGAGCAAAGGACAGCAGGAGATAGAGAAACGGAGAGAGAGACAAGTAAAGACAGAACAAGGGGAGAAGGTCAGCTAGAGAGAAAAAATGAGCTAATTACAGCTAGAGAGAAAAAAGGAGCAAAGGACAGCGAGAGAGAGAGAGAAAAGGAGCAAAGGACAGCTGGAGAGAGAGAGAAAAGAAGCAATAGACAGCTAGAGAGAGAGAAAAGGAGCACAGGACAGCTAGAGAGAGAGAGAAAAGGAGCAACGGATTGCTAGAGAAAGAGAGAAAAGGAGCAAAGGACAGCTAGAGAGAGAGAAAAGGACAAAGGACAACTACAGAGAGAGTGAAAAGGAGCAAAGTACAGCTAGAGAGAGAGAGAGAAAAGTAGCAAAGGACAGCTAGAAAGAATTAAAAGGGGAGGATATCTAAAAGGAGACAAAAAGGAGAGAAAAAACAGCTAGAGAGAGAAGGGTCAGAGGAAGCGGAAAAAATAAAAGAGAGAAATAAAGGCAAATAAATACAGAGATGTAACGAAAAGGAGAGCAAATGAAAAAAAGAGAGAACGACACGACACCAGAGATAAAAAGAGAAAGTCAGCGAGAAAGAGAGAGAGAGAAAGGGAAAGGCAACGGGTAGCCAAAAAGGTAAAAGAGAAATATCGGAGAAGAATTTAACTTTAAAATTTTTCTCAACCTCCCTGGTACATAAAAAAATGAGGAACACGCATTTGAGCCGTTTTTTTTTGTGGTGAGAATGAACCTTTGAAATAAACATATACACACGTATTACATAAATTCAACGGGAGCATGACAACATGAAAAGCATTCATGTTTTTAACTCTTGCATTTCTCTCCCTTTTCCACTCATTGTGATTGGGATCTCTTTGAAGAAGTTGTCTCTCTCTCTCTCTCTCATTCTCACTCTCTCATTCCCTTTCTTTTCCTTCCATGTGTGACTTTGTATGAGAGTGTACTGAGAGATAAAGACGATTGCCCACGTTTTCACGAGCACACACACACACACGTATGGCCCAGGAAAACTATCGTACTCGGAGAGATTCATTTGGTTTTATCATTATCATCAGCACTGTCATCATCGTCATCATCTTCACAACAACATTCTGTTGACTTGGCACAAGTGTTCTCCCTCTATTACTTTTGGTCCTCCAAGCTACGACTATCTACTTCTCCCACTCTGTACCTGTAATAATCAAGTGACAAAATTCACTTTGGTCTTGTCTCCACTATCCTTCCTTTCCTATTTTCCCACTCCCTTCTTTCTCTCTCTCTCTCTCTCTTTCCCTTTTCTCTTCATCTACAAAACTCTACCACACCTCTCGGGTGATAATAATAATAACTGCAATACTTCCAACGCTTCCAGCTATGAGAATGAAGAGACGAGAGAGAGAGAGAGAGGAAGAGAGAAAGTTTAGGTGGGAGGATGAATGAAGAACGTGTGTGGATACGAACTTGGAGGAAATCTCTTGTTTAGGCATCGTATCAGCAACACTTGTTAACTTCCTTATATGCCTCCATAAGTGCTCCTTTTCTCCACCATCAGTGATTTCAAAGGGAGGAAAGGAAAGATAGGAAGGGGAAAGCATGAATAAATGGGGATAGAGAGAGAACGACAGAGCGAGAGTGAGAGAGGGAGAAGGCCATGCAAAGAATGCAGATGCTGTGGCAGAGATTCCTAAATAAAAGAAGGAATGAACGTGATGAAAGGCCTTGAGTGAGGGAATTGGAAATGTTTACAGCGCGAGGGAGAGAAAAACAGGAGAAAGTTTGAAAAGGAAAAGACGAATGAGGAATACAAACAGCAACAATATGACCACGACAAGACGTATCGAGAGAGACAGCAATTGGGAGGTAGATAGAGAAAAGGATAAAAAAGGGGGAAACAAAGGGAGCGAGATTGCAAAGAATGTATCAAGGAAGAATGGGATATTTCTGCAAAAATACAAAGACAATATAAAAGAAAAGAGAAAAACGGACCAAGGTAAAAGAGAAATAGAAAAATTAGCAACCCAAAAGAGTAAGCTAAGGGAGAAATAGAAATCAACGGAGTGAAAGACAGAGAAGAAACAAACGGCAAGGGAAAGAAAAAGATAACAAAGAACAAGAAAAATAATAAAAGAGAAAGAAAACAAATCAAAGAGCAAGAAAAAGAATAAAACAGAAAGGAAAAGAAAAGACGGAACAATAAAATAAATGAAATATAAAGATATAGAATAAAAGAGGAATAAGGAGAAAGAATAACAAGAAAGAAAAGGAAAACAAAGAGCAAGCAAAAGAATAAAACAGAAAGAAAACAAACAGCAAGATAAAAATGAAAGAGAAAAAACGTCAAGAGCAAGACAAAAAATGAAAGCGAAGGAATATCAAGAGCAAGACAAAACATGAAAGCGAAGAAAATCAAGAGCAAGACAAGAAATGAAAGAGAAAGAAAATCAAGAGCAAGACAAAAAATGAAAGCGAAAGAAAATCAAGAGCAAGACAAAAAATGAAAGCGAAAGAAAATCACGAGCAAGACAACAAATGAAAGAGAAAGAAAAACACAATAAAGGGCAAAAGAAATAATAAATAGAGAAAGAAAAACACAATAAAGGGCAAAAGAAATAATAAATAGAGAAAGAAAAACACAATAAAGGGTAAAAGAAATTATAAATAGAGAAAGAGAAACAGCAAATAGATGAAAACGAATGGGAAGAGAAACACAAAAAAAACAAACGCAAAAGACAAAGAGCAACCGAATCACAGAAAGTAATAAAAGAGAAAGAAACTGCATGAGAGGGAGAAAGAAAGTGAATTAAACCGAGGATTTAAATAAGAGCGCAATAGAAGTAAATAGGGACAGAAAAAGCACTTAAAAAAACGATGAGAATGTGAATTCAGTGAATAGAGTAAAGGGAAGATACGAGAGAGAGAGAGAGAGAGAGAGAGAGAAACAGAGAGAGAGAGAGAGAAGAAAAGAACATGTGTGGATGACGTAAAGGAGAAAAGAGTTGAGAGTATAAGTTGATCAAGGACGTGGCGGTGGTGAGCCGGCGGCAATTTCCTTATGATTTTCAACAACATTATCAGTTTCTCCGTTGCTAAGTTGGTCCTCATAAACTGAAGAATTATGGGGCCACATGGAAACTCCTCGGTCCCTTCTCCTCCTCCTCTGCTCCTAGTCTTGTACTACTATACTTCAAAAAACTTTTCCACCTCAAAGATCTTTTTTTTGTTGCTTCCATACTTTCATTCCATTCCAAAACTTCTCCTTTCTCCTCTTCCTCTCGAGACAATCTTTATAAAATTCTTCTAATCTTTTACCTATTCTTGTACTATAATCTTGCAAATCTTATTTTTTCCTCTGACCTCGTCCAAAATAGGACTCTCCCGTCTTTTCCTGTCCCTTCGAACCTGGTCCCATTGGTGGCATTAGGGCTTTCTCCCCACAAAAATTAAACGTTTCCTCCTTTCCTTTTTTCTACGATTCCTTGTACCTGACAATATGTACTCCGACATGTTCCGTTTAGGTGAGAGTGATTTTCTCTCAATTTCCAGTATATATTATTTACTCTATTCTCACCTTTCACTAGAAGATTTCTACGGAGAGAGAGAAAGGAAGAGAGAGGGCGATTGAACGAGAAATAAAATCAGTTACGAAATCGTAGAAAATTTAGGGAAAGGACGAATGAAAGGGAAAAGTGGAGAAAGAACGCGAATGGAAAGATGGAAAGAGAGAGAGAGAGAGAGAGAGAGAGAGAGAGAAAAGTAATATTTAAACTCCCGACAGGACACATGTAAACTATTCTTTTACGTCTCTCCTCTCTCTCTCTTGTTTTCCTACTATTATAAAATCGTTTTTTGCGCTTCATCCCCTATAATTTATACTAAGTACGTGTACGAAGAGATAGAGAGAGAGAAAGAGAGAGAAAAGAGCTGAGTGAACAAATGTGTAGAAGAGAGCCACAAGGAGAAATAGAGAGAGGGAGAGAGAGAAAGGGATGGGAGTAAGAAGACCTCTCTCTCTCTCTGTCTTTCTCTCTCTCTTTCTCTTTCTCTCATCCCTCTCCCCCACCCTCCCACCGTCTCTGAATGAAGTGATGAAGGCAGAGAAAGCGAAAGAAATTGAGTGTAGAACAGAGTGGAAGCGACTGAAATTTACTGTTGGCTCCGTACACACAGCCTCTTTTTTGTACACAGAAGCAAAAGAGAGAGAGAGAGAGATAGAGAAAGCGAGAGAGAGAGAGAAAGAAAGAGAGAGAGAGAGAAAAGAAAGAATAATATGGAGGGAATAGACACGCACATACATTACTTACTCGGAGGAGACAGGCAGATACTGGTTGAAAGCTTACATAAGAGTGCATAAGTCCACATGCAGACACACACACGCTTTGTAGATCTATGGATGTACTCCTCCAATGTTATATCCCTGGGAGGAGGAGGCGGAGGAGGAGGAGAAAAAAGTACTCATCCATTGGCAATTTCCATTCAGAGTCATCACTCAATCTGTCATCAGCAACTGACCGAAAAGTTTAATGCATTCGTCCGGAAACAAATGTAGCAGGCTGCTTTCCTGGAAAGGATAGACAGAGCGAGACAGAGGGAGATGAAAAGGGGAAGAAAAGGAGGGAGAGACACGGGGATAGAGAGCTAGAGAGGGAGACAGGGCGAATGAAGGAGGTTATGAAGATTAACTAACTAATAGGGAAACGGGGAAAGTATTTGCCTGGGGTGTAAACGGGAATTTGGCGAATAAGAATATAAGGATGGAGAAGAGAAAAGTAAGGAATTAGGGAGTTTTGAAGAGAGAAAAGCGGGGAAAGGAGGAGATTGGAGGCGGGAGGTGAGGGGGAAGGGAATAGAGGGAGAAAAAAGGTACCATCAGACAAAATGACTCTCGACAGCTCGATTTCCAGGGGAGGAATTTACGTAAATAGACAGTGGGATGGAATGCGGGGAAAGTTCCCCCTTTTTTTTTGGAACTTGACACATATGACGCCAGGTAGGGAGGGAGAGATTTAAGTTGTGCAAAAATACGGACAGAAATTCTTCTCATTCCCTTTCAGGCTGCTTCCGGATACTTCTTCGATCTCTTTCCAGTGTCCTTCCAGGCTTTTTCTTTCAACTTCCCGTTGTTTTTTGTACAAATTTCGACTGGAGATTTTCTCCATTTTTCTTTCTCCATTTTCTGCTTCTTTTTCCTTAATGGTTGGATTGCTCTGTATTTAATTGGCAATAATGTAGGTATCTTTTCCTGTTTTTTCTTCCATTTTGCCCATTTATTTTGCAATTTTTTTGTGATTCTCTTTCCGGGTTGCTCTTTTTTCCGCGTGATTTTTTATGATTTTATTTCCAGCGTTCTATTTTTTCCGTTTATTATTTTTATTTCCTTTGAAACTTTCTCCTTTTACCTTTATTTTTATATGATTTTATTTCCAGCTTTCTCGTTTTTCCGTTAATTTTCTACGATTTTCTTTTCAGCGTTCTCTTTTTTCCGTTAATTTTCTAGGATTTTCTTTCTAGCGCCCTAATTTTTCCGTTATTTTATTTCCTTTCAAGCTTTCTCTTTTTACGTTGATTTTTCTATGATTTTCTTTTGAGCTTTCTCTTTTTGCGTGTACTTTTTCTACCATTTTCTTTTGAGCTTTCTCTTTTTTATTTTTCGTCTATTTCCTCGTTTTTGGTCTTTTCAATATTTTTTGCTTTCCGTTTTTGATTCTTTTTCTTTTTACAACTGTCTGTTTTTTCACAGATTTTTCCTGTGTTTTCCCTTTCTCTGTCCAATTGCTTTTTCGTTTTCCCTTTATTGCATTTTTTTTATTTGCGTTTACCTTTTTTATAGCTTTTTTTCCGTGCCTTCTGTATTGATTTGATTCTCTTTTGATTTGTTTTAAATTTTCCCTCCTTTTATTTTTGCCTTTTTCTTCCCCGTTTTCTCTTTTCTCGTTTTGTGCATTCTTGCCTTTCTCTCCACTCTATTTTGCCCCATCGGTTTGAATTCCCTGTTTTCTCTTGTATATTTTTTCTATTATTCCTATGCCCTCTAATTTTTTTTGTCTTCACTCTATTCCTCTGCATTTGACCATGCTTTCTCCCTTTCCTTGCTCTTTCCATCCTTCCGTGCACTGACTTTCATTTCCTAGCTTCTCCCCGTACTGCTTCCTTTTATGGCCTATTGTTCCCAGAATAATTGCCCCTCTTCCTTGCCCATCCTGATTTCCGTTTAGTGCCATTTTCCTTGTCCAAACCATCCAATCTCCATCCATATGCATATACCTACACATTTCCCTTTTTCCTGTCCTCTCCCTGTCCTTCCCACCAGAGCATGCCGCACATCCCTAAATGTGCTTCCATCCATTCCTACTGTACTTTACTTGTCCAAGAGGTTCGTGAGGGAAGCCCAATTTTCCCTTGGTGCTTCCCCCGAAAAAAAAGTCCACGTGTGTGTATTTCAAGTGACACACAGAAAGAAAATATTCATGGGATGAGTAAAGGTATACTTAAAAATGTTTCAGTTTATATTATTCCTACGTTAGCAGCCGGGGCCTGATGTTAGTGAGCTGTATAAGTCTCATTAATTTCTCCTCAAAAATATAAATAATGTCCAATTTTCTCTTACATTCCTTCTCCGCCTCCTTGGCCTTACCACCTCTTTTGAATGGGAGAAAGCTTGTATTTTTGTACTTGCATGGGAAATCTCTCTCGTGTGATTTTTTTAGTGTGCTTCCTGGCGACGGTCTCCGGATTGGGTGTAACCACTGTCTGTTGACCTTTTCCAGTTATTTGGTAAGTCGAGAGTGGAAATTATGGAGAGGAAAGAGAGGAATGTGTTTGGAGGAGCTTCTATATATAACTTTCTCTCCTTTTCAAGATGACACTGTGGAATGACCCGCTAAATAAAAGTTAAACCCTTTCCGTGTGTATCCGATTGTGATTCTTTTTATTTCTCTCTATTTTGGTCTAACTTTTTCCTTTTTTATCTCTCTCTATTTCCGTCCATTTCTCTCTTTATTTCTTCCTTCTTTTTCTCTCTCTCGATTTCTCTCCATTTCTCTCTTTCTTCTTTTTATCTCTCTCTATTTCTCTCCATTTCCCTCTTCCTCCTTTTTTTCTCTCCATTTCTCTCTTCCTTCTTTTTCTTTCTCTCTATTTCTCTCCATTTCCCCTCTTCCTCCTTTTTTATCTCTCTATTTCTCTCCATTTACCTTTTTCTCTCTTCCTCCTTTTCTCTCTCTCTATTTCTCTCCGTTTACCTTTTTCTCTCTTCCTCCTTTTTTCTCTCGCTATTTCTCTCCATTTACCTATTTCTCTCTTCCTCCTCTTTTATCTCTCTATTTCTCTCCATTTACCTTTTTCTCTCTTCCTCCTTCTTTACTCTCTCTATTTCTCTCCATTTCCCTCTTTCTTTCTCTTTTTCTCTCTCTTTTCTTCTTTCATTCTCGTTCCCTCTTTTTTCTCAGTTTTTCGTTTTCCTTCCTTTTTCTCCTGTTCTCTCTGTCTCTATTTTTGCCCCTCTCGAATTTCCATCTATCTTGTCTGTTTTCGTGGCATACTGTTTCTCTTTTTTCTGTCTGCCTGCCTGTTTTCGACTCTGTCTCTGTGTCCGTACTTTGTCAAGTGACTCATGTAAAACTGCCAAGGGACTCGCATTTTATTCAGCCCAGGTGAGTTTGTCGAATGAAAGGAATTTAAAATTTATTGCCGCCAGGTGCGAGACATTTCCTTTCCCTCTCGCATAACAATTTACTTTTTTCCCTCTCTCTGTCTCTGTCTCTCTCTCCCGCGCTTCTCTGTCCCTGTCTCTCTCTCGCTTGCCCTCTTGTTCTCTCCTGGCCTTCCTCTACATAGCTGGAGACGAAAAGTTGGGGATTCCAGGGGAAGACAAAGGCGTTTGTAGCAGTGTCAGTACTGTGGCTATTACTACAACTGCTACTACTGCTATTGCTGACACTAGTACACTGCTGGAACTACTGCAACTATTTACCTTCCATATTGAGGAGGCTCCATGAATATTTCTCTCTAGTGAATAAAAAAAACTGGAAGGATAGTAATGGATCTGGATTCACAGAGGGAGGGAGAGAAAGAAAAAGGGAGAGAGAGAGGGAGACAGAGAAAAGGAAAGCACCTTTGCTTCCACTGGGATTGCAGAGGGTGGAGTTCCAATCGTCGTAGTAGGTCAATCTGAAAAAAAAACTAATAATTCTTTGTAGGAGAGAAAATACACTTCTCACATACAGCTCCCTTTTTTCTTTTTTTTCTTTTCCTAAGCTTTTTATTATTATTATTTTCCCCCCACTATAAAAATCTCCGTTTCGATCCTTGAAATGAGTACATACATGTGTGCTTCGGGAGTTCATTGTACACAAAGCACCATGCATGGCTTGTGCCACACATCACCGGATTTTTACGATGGGCAAGGACATGTGGAAATGGAATGAGATTTGGACGAAGACCGAGAGAGACGGGGAAAGGGAGAAAAGAAGAAGAGGAGACGAGACAAAGAGAAAGGGGATAACGAAGGAAAAGGAGCATGCCCATCTCTATGTGTACCAAGGAAGGAAGAATGGTTGAAAAATTTCATTGATGGGAAGCATTAAAAAAAGGATGGTACAAAACAAACATGAAAAATGAGGGGATTATATGACGAACAGTCGCTCAGTGTAATGAAAGGGGTGACAAGGAGGCTGGGGGAAGGATTCAACCGGCAATGCTAAGTAGGCACAAAAAAGGATAGGTAAAAGAATTGAAGTATAAGGAGATAGGAGTATAAGGTGTAAAAGTATAAGGAGATAGGAGAGATGGGGAGCGGAAGCACAGATAAATATCTATTGAAACATAAAAGGGAGAGGAAACTGAAAACCTGCTAATAAACGCCAAAGAGATGAGAGAAGAAATATTTAAAAGGAAAGGAAAAGGAGTAGAGGAAAAATCAGAGAGCGAGGGAGAATCATACAGGGACAGAGAGAGAAATGGTAAAGAGACAGAAATCAGAAAATAATAATGTGATGAAAGCACAGATAGATGGAATGGCAGACGAAAGTAGATAAATGCCTGAGAGATAAAGTGGAAAGAGCGACAAAAGGAAATAAAATAAAATAAGCAGAGAAGAGAGAAAAGGAAATAAAATAAAATAAGCAGAGAAGAGAGAAAAGGAAATAAAATAAAATAAACAGAGAATAAGAGAGAAAAAGAAATAAAATAAAAAGTACGAAGAGAAAGAGAGAGAGGAAGAAAGTAAAATAAAACGTACGAAGAGAAAGAGAGAGAGGAAGAAAGTAAAATAAAACGTACGAAGAGAGAGAAGGGGAAAATAAAAGAAAACGTTAGAAAGTGACAGAAAGGGGAGAAATAAAACCAAAAGGTAAAAAGTGACAGAAAAGGGAGAAATAAAACCAAAAGGTAGACAGAGAAAGAAAAGTAAAGCCAGGAAAGAGACAGAGACTCAGAGAGAATGCAGATGAACTGAAAGATAACGATCGAGAGAGAAAACGAAAAGAAAGGACAGAAAACGATCCGGTGAGAAAAATAAAAGAAACAAAGCAACCGAGAGAGAAAAATAAAAGAAAGGAAAGAAAGCGATCGAGAAAGAAAAAGAAAAGCAAAGAAAGAAGAAAATCGAGAGAAATAGAAAGAAAAGAAAAAGATCGAGAGAGAAAAAGAAAGGAAAGAAAAAGATCGAGAGAGAGAAAAAGAAAGGAAAGAAAAAGATCGAGAGAGAGAAAAAGAAAGGAAAGGAAAGAAAAAGATCGAGAGAGAGAAAAAGAAACGAAAGGAAAGAAAAAAATTGAGAGAGAGAAAAAGAAACGAAAGGAAAGAGAAAGATCGAGAGAGAGAAAAAGAAACGAAAGGAAAGAAAAAGATCGAGAAGAAAAGAAACGAAAGGAAAGAAAAAGATCGAGAAGAAAAGAAACGAAAGGAAAGAAAAATATCGAGAAGAAAAGAAAAGCAAAGAAAGGAAAAGATCGAGAAACACAACACCCAAGATAAATTTGGAATCAGTACAGGAAAGCAAGAGAGCAGAAAATAAAAAGGGGTGGCGAGAGGAATTGGAAAAAACCAAGATAAATAGGAAGAAAGCGAAACAGCGAGAAAGAAGAAGGAAGAGTAGTAAAGAGCAACAAAAGAGGGAAATGGAGAATAAATTCGAGAGAATAAAAAAACTAAAGTAAGAGAAGCACTACAAAAGAAGAAACATTCGTAGAAATACGGATAAGGCAGCCGAGATTGCAAGAAATAAGAGAGAAGAACGAGAGAAAAGTTGAAATAGAAATTCTGGTGAGAGCTCAGAAATAAAAAGGGAAATGAGAAGGACGAACAAAAGAGAAAATGCGGAGAAGGCAAAAATAAAAGTTTCAGTCTGTCGAATCCTGCCACCTTGTCCCTTTTGTACATAGTGCATTCACCAATCTAAAGCTTGGGTCTCCTTTCCAGTCTCTCTCTCTCTCTCTCTCTCTCTCTCTCTCTCACAGTTCCTGTGTCCTCAGTAATATTTCAATATTTACATTCATCTCATTCTTGTCTCCTTGAACAACTCCAACAAATAGAGAGAATGGTTGTAGTATAAATGTAAAACTACTTATTTTGCTTGCGTAAGCAGAAAGTTTTAGTGGTGGAAGCAGCACCAGCAGGAATAGAGATTTCCTAATAAGAATTTTCCAACTCGAGCGATTTCTCTCTCTCTCTCTTTTCATTCAATGCATAGACTTAAAGACTTGACGATAAAAAGAGAAGAAGGAAAAGCAAAAATAAAATAAAATATATAAAATGAGTAAATTCTCTTCAGTACCACGTATGCCAGGCTTGCCATGCAGGACGGGAGACGATGCCTCCAAGGCTTTGAATGTGGCCAAAAGTAATACATAATGACATATGGCTGTCGACATCAAGTGCTGAAAGGTATAAATAATACACATGCATACATATGTATATATATATGCTTTCATTCTATTTACTCAACACATGCACAGTCCTCCGGTTTGACGGGAGAAAATGGTCCTATAAATAATCAGTGTAAGTGCATGTGTTTATAATAAATATAGATACCTATGTATATCATCATAAATATAGATGCTTATACCATAATTATGTATGTATTTATAAGAAATATTCTGGTGTATAGCCTATGGATTGGTACGGACAGACACAGAGGAAGATGCTGGGTAACGAAAAAAAAAATTAGTAAAAAAAATCCCATGTACATACTTGGGAATTTCTGTTTTTCTGCAAAGTCGGTGCAAAAGGGAAGAGAGAGAGAGAGAGAAGATTGTGGAGTTATTATTATCTAAGAGATCCATGCTTCATAAGATGACGCAAACACATTTACACAAATAGTAGCGTGTGAGGTCTAATAAGAACTTTCTCTCTCCCTTTCTCTCACTCTCGCTTTCTCTCCAATCTTCCCTATCGTGTATCAAAGTCTACCATTCCTGGGTGTCTTTCTATAGCTACCTCCGCCGATTTCTTACGCTGTCAGTTTTATATGACTTTCCTTCAACTTTCTCTTCCCTGGACTTTCATTCTCGCTAACACAAATTCCTTATCTTTATCGATACTTGTGTTCTCTCTTGATAGTTTGTACTCATTACACTTTGTATTGTTGTTGCGTAATTTATGAAATCGTGTTGTTTTTGCTTATGTTTCATTCCATTCGTTGTGATTGGTACTTGTCTTTCGTATTTCCACGCGTCTTCCCAGTATTTTCCTCTTAAATTGTGCAATATTTTCTTTATTTTATTTTCTCTTGACTTTATTTTATTTTATTTTCTCTTTACTTTATTTTATTTTCTCTTCTCTTTACTTCATTTTATTTTATTTTCTCTTCTCTTTACTTCATTTTATTTTATTTTCTCTTCTCTTTACGTTATTTTATTTTATTTT
>JAQGBT010003464.1:0-19535 GCA_034698585.1 Disparrhopalites patrizii | reverse complement strand
GCGAGATAGAGAAGAGAGAAAGAGAAGACGAGGTAGAGATATAAAGCGAGATAGAGAAGAGAGAAAGAGAAGACGAGAGAGAAAGAGGACGAAATGAAAAGAAAACGGGATGGAAAGAGAGAGAGAGAACGAGAGAATGAGATACATAGAAAGAAGGAGAACGAGATGGAAAGAGAGAGAGAGATTGCGAGATGGAAAGAGCGAGAGATGAAAAGAGGTGGAAAGAGAGAAAGAGAGCGAGACAGAAAGCGAGAGAGAGAGAGAGAAAAATGGGACAGAAAGAAAGAACTAGATGGAAAGAGAGAGAGAGAGAGAGAGAGAGAGAGAGAGGGAGAGAACGAGGGAATGAGATCGAAAGAGGACGAAATGGAAAGAGAGAGAGAGAGAGAGAGAGGGAGGAGAAAAATAAGATAGAAAGAGAGATTTTGAGATAGAAAGACCACGAGATGGAAGGAGAGAGAGAGATTGTGAGATAGAAAGGGAAAAATAACGAGACGGAAAGAGAGAGAGAGAGAATGGGATAGAAAGAAAGAGAAAAAAAGAACGAGACGGAAAGAGAGAGAGAGAATGGGATAGAAAGAAAGAGAAAAAAAGAAGGCTAGGTAGAAAGAACCAGAGAAAGCGAGGTAAAGAGAGAGAGAAAACGAGATAGAAAGAGAGCAATAGAACGAGAGATAAGGCGAGGTAGGGAGAAAGAAAATACGAGAGAAAGAGAACCAGAAGGAAAGAAAGAGAGAGGGCGGTAGACAGAAATGAAGAGAGGGAGAAAACGAGAGAGTGAGAGGCCGAAAGAGAAAAAAAGGAGAAGAATAATGCCAAGGTGGGTATTATATATTTGACAGCAGCGTATATAAGGTAGGTATAAGAAAAAGAAAAGGATGGAAACGAGAGAGAGAGAGAGAGAGAAGAAGAGAGCACTGACGACTACACGATTTACAGCAGACAAGTAAATAAGACGGAGAGAGAGAGAGAGCCAGTGGGAGAGGAAAAAGAAGAAAGAAAGAAGGAAAGAATTGTGGGATGGGTACTGTTTGTTGCAGAGCAAGACTTGTAAATACCAGAGGGTATCTTTTGACAGGTTAGGGGTAAGATGGTTCGATGGGGTTTCTTCTTCTCTGTCTCTCTCTCTCTCTCTCTCGGGTAGCTACATACATTCCTTTACACTTCACATGATTGGACCTCAAGATGAGGTATTTGAGCCGTTCCTCCTACCGTAAGCTAAAGGTACCTGTATAAGACCCTTCGGGCAAAGCAATGCTTGGCCTTGCACTTTGACAATACAAGCAAAGCAAGCAGTTCACATCCGAATCTTGTCTTGTGTTGAGCTTGTGTGTGTTCGCTTCCCCTCTGTTTCGCTCATATTATATATATTTTTTATTTTATAAAAAAAAAAACTTTGAAACAGACTATACATTTCCCTTCCCATTCTCTCTCTCTCTCTGTCTCATACACACACAAGAAAACAGGTGGGAATTGACTGAACAATAATACATTAGTAATACACGGGTTTTTGTTTTAATTTAAAAGAGGAAAAATAGTGTGACAAAACAAACGTGTGAAATTTTATTAAATTATATTTTGGCGGATTCCTGTAATTTAAACATTTAAAAAAAAACGTTATCCCCCATCAACAAATATAAATTCCTATTTCCTGCCCCTTTTGGTGACAAGTGAGAAAGCACGGGGAAAACACGAGTGTTCTCAACCGGCGGAAATTTTTTTTTTCTTTCTTTCTCCCTCTGTCTGTCTCTTTTTTGCTCTTTGCTCCTTTATTAAATGATAAGGATTATTCCGTAATTTCCTTGTAGAAAGGCAAATATTTACTTTGCTGACAAAATCTTTTTTTGGATCTGTCAAGTATTTTTTTTTTTCTATTAAAAGTTTGTGTTTGGTGCTAAATTTTTTTTCTCTTTCTCAGTATCTTCCCGTGTTATTTCCAGCCTGTATTTTTTTTTATTATCTCTATAATTTACTACCATAGTTGTTCCGTCTTTGGTGCGTGCAAAAGAAAATTTACACTCCACAGCCCCCACACACACACTTTATAACTGCATGGTAGAAAATCGTCTTCGTGCCTCTTTTATGTAATTTAATAATAATAATCACTTGTTCAATTTCAACGAAAAAAAAAAAGAGAATAACAGCACTTCAATTGGATTTTCCTTTCATCCACATAAGCGACAAGTGGTGTTCCCATGTGTGTTTTTTTTTTCTATTATATAGGAAAGTGTCTCAAAATTTGTGGTGAATTCATTTTACGTGGTTTATGAGTGTGAAATTAATAGGGAGAAAAAATTGCAAGCGTATCATCATGTAAAATCTCCAGTTATACAAATCTCCTGTACCTGACAAATTTCCTTTGTTTGGTTTGTGCCAGAACCGAAAAATTTGGAAAAGAGTGAGTTTTTGGGGCAATACGCGTACCTTTAGATTTTTTTTCGAGATGACACCATCATGTCTTGCTTGACCAAGAGAGTGAGAAAGTGTTTTGGGTGATAACGATGGCTACCTTAAATAATTGCCCAGCGAGTAATCGGACTGTGGTGTAAAAGTGGGGATTTATTAAAGGATTTCATCACGTGGAAGACAAGAGCATCGTTGAATTGTTTTTTTTTTTTAATTTCTCACAAAGTAATATTTTTTTTTTCGGAAATTTATTGTGGGATAGCAATATTTTCGGTGAAATTTCCAAGGAAAAATAAAAATGAGTTCTGTGAGATAAATGTCTGGAACCGGGCTTAAACAATAATATAAATAAAGGGGGAGATGTCATTAGTATGATAGAAGAATTAGAAGAATTATTCATATTAATCAATCCCACGACGTCTTCGACTGAAAACAAATGTCAGAATGGACCAATATTTGTGATGAATAGAGATTTTTAAAAGAAGAAGAAGAAATAGAGAAGAAAATGTTGTGCCTTCGCCGTGTCATTCTATATGGATTGCTCATCTCCGCCTCACATTGTCTCCTCATCCATGCTCAAGGTCCAGGGCCGGGAGACTTCCACCTGGACCTTCCATTCCAGGCGGATCAAGCGGGAGACACGGTTTACTCGAGGGCGGGAGACGCAAGAGTCCAATTCGTGGTCAAGGAAAGCCTCCCAACCGGCACCTTCGTCGGGAGAATCCCCATCAGACCCGGATTTACCTACCGCTTCAATGAACACCTCCAGGAATTCCAGTTAAATGGGACGACCGGAACCATCCGGACGGCAAAGGTGATTGATCGGGAGGCACTTCTAAGTGATCAATTTGACTTGGTCGTCCTCTCCAGTCAACCCACGTATCCCATTGACCTCCGAATCACCGTGGAGGACGTCAATGACAATGCTCCCATCTTTCCCTCCGACACGGTCCAAGTCAAATTCTCGGAGGGAGCCAATCCCGGAACCCTCGTGTTCCTGGATCCCGCCGAGGATTTGGATACGGGGATAAATGATGTGACCACGGAGTACAAAATCTTGGAGGGGAATGAGGACAATCATTTCCGGTTGGTGGTGACCACAAATCCGAGTGGAGAGCCTCCGTTCCTTCACCTGGAAACGACGGGGAAGTTGGACCGGGAGACGAAGGCCTCCTATACGTTGAACATCTCCGCTCAGGACGGGGGGAGTCCTCCCCGATTCGGGTACTTGAAGGTCAACGTCGTCATCGATGACTCCAATGACAACTCCCCCAACTTTGACCACAGTGACTACGTCGTCTCTCTCAATGAGAGCGTTCCCCCGGGGACGGTCGTCCTCCAAGTGACGGCCACGGACAATGATGAAGGGGACAATGCCCGGATCACCTATTACCTGGCAGTAACGGAGACTCAATTCACCGTGGATCCGGACACGGGAGTCGTATCCACCACTCAGATCCTCAATTGTCAACAGAATTGTCCCCAAACACAGCAGAGTTGTCCCAAGAGTTGTGTCTTCACCGTCTTTGCCCGGGATCACGGGATTCCCCGGCAGGATGGCCGGACGTACATCACGGTGAATTTATTGGACTCCAATGATCATGATCCCACCCTCATCATCCGCTACTTCCCACCCACGGCTAGCTCTGCCTCCGTGGATGAGAATGCTCAGAATGACTCCGTGGTGGCTGCCATTTCCGTGGTGGACATGGATGAGGGCCCAAATGGGGAGACGGTGGTCAAGATTGTCTCGGGGAATGAGCTCAACCACTTCCGTCTGGAGTCCACTCCCTCCTTCCAATTAGTCCGGGTGAATGGGATCTTGGATCGGGAGAAGATTAGCAAGTACAATCTCACCATCGTGGCCACGGATAAAGGGTCACCCCCACGCTCTTCCAGTACATTCCTCATCATCCGGATCAATGACGTCAACGACCACAATCCCAACTTCCTCAAGACGGAGTACTCGGCCGTCCTCCGAGAACTCGTCCCCATCGGGACGTACGTGGCGAGCATCACAGCCACGGATGAGGACACGGGGATCAACTCCCGAGTGTACTACTCGATCGTATCAGGGAATGAAAAAATGTGGTTTCACATCGATCCCAACAGTGGTTTGTTAACGACCAGAGCCAAGCTGGACAGGGAACAACAGGGCACGATCAGATTAAAGATCTCAGCCAGGGACGGGGGTCCAAATCCCAAGTGGGCCCACGCCCAAATCAAAATCACCATATTAGATGACAATGATGAGAGGCCTCAACTCGCGGATGAGAATCTCACTGTCAGCTTGTCGGAGGAAGCCCCTCCCGGCTCCCTGGTAGCTACTCTTAGTGCCTCGGATCATGATCAAGGGACGAATGGGACCGTTTCCTACTACCTTAGCCCCGAATCCGAAAACTCCTACCCGGGAGTCTTCCAAGTTGACTCAAGCAGTGGTAGATTAGTGAGTCGACTCAAGTTTGACCGGGAAAGTCTCAACTCCTACACAGTTCGGATCATTGCCAAAGATCAGGGTGTCCCTGCCCTCTCCTCCACCGGGACGGTCCATCTCATCATCTCCGACGTGAATGACAACGACCCCCAGATTTATCCCTTGGAATATTTCGTCCCCTTGAGTGTGGACACGCCCCTGAACACGAACGTCCTCAACGTGACGGCCCGGGACCCGGATGAAGGGGTTAATTCCGAGATTCATTTCCACTTGGACACGGACACGGACGGCATCTTCTCCTGTGAGGAGTACACGGGGGAGGTGATCCTGAGGAAGGATTTAAGGATGACGAAGAGGAGGAAATTCCAATTGATTATCTCCGCCAAGGACGGTGGAGGGAGGAAGGCCCGGGAGGATGCGACGGTCTTCATTGAGATGTTCCCTAATGTGGAGATGCTCAGATTCAAGGAACCCTCCTACAACTTCACCATTGAGGAAGACTTTGGGCTCAAGGGGAGTGAAGGGACGGAGGTGGGGAGGGTGGAATGTAATGGCCCTTCCAGGGGTACGAGTCCTAATAATAGTAATAATGGGAATAAGGGAGAGAAAGGAATTTTAAAATATTCCATTGTGTCTGGGGATGAGAGAGGGATCTTTAGCATTGATGAGACGACGGGCCTCCTCCGCTCCGTGAAGACGGTGGACCGGGAAGTGGAAGGTATGTACAATCTCACCATTCTTGCACGCAATCCCCAACACAATGCATATGGCTCCGTGTCCGTCCTCATTCACATCCAGGACGTGAACGACAATGCCCCGAAGATTGAGAATAGTCGAGTGGCGGCGGAGATCCCTGAGAATTCCCCCATCGGCTGTGATGTGTTCTTGGTGAAGGCCCACGATCCGGATTTGGGACTCAATGCCATCATCAATTACTCATTGACCATCAATCCCGACCATACCTTTGCCATTGACCCTTCAAATGGACTCATTTCCCTCAATAAACCCCTCCGCTTCTCCCCGGACTTGACCCAAATTACGGTGGAGGTCACGGCCACGGACAATGGGACTCCCGCACTCTCCTCCAAGATCTCCGTTCTGGTCAAGATCACGGATTACAATAATCATAGTCCCATCTTTGATCACTCCTCCTACGAGACCTCTTTGCTGGAGACGACGGCCGTGAATAGTCGGTTCTTTGCCCTCCAGGCCACGGATCAGGATGCGGGGGAGAATGCCCAGATCTCCTATGAAATTGTGGATGGGAACGGTGCTCAGAAATTCGGGGTGTTCCCCGATGGATATCTCTACGTGAAGACGCCGTTGGATCGGGAGGAGCAGGATTATTTCTCCCTCACCGTCATGGCCCGGGATAATGGTGTCCCTCAGCGCTCCTCCACCGTCTCCGTCGTCATCTTCCTCATCGACGAGAATGACAATTCTCCCGTCTTCACCAACTCCACCTTCACATTCTATGTGGCGGAGAATGAGCCGCCGGACACGTACGTGGGGAAGGTGAAGGCCACGGACATTGACGTGGGACGAAATGCGGAACTCACCTACTCCATCCACTCCATCCAAAATGACTTCATCATTGACCCCAAGAACGGCTTCGTCAAGTCACTCAAGTCCTTTGACCGGGAGAATTTGCTCCAGACAACGGGGCAAGATTTCTTCTCCCTGGAAATCATCGTTCAAGACGGAGGCTCCACCCGCCTCAGTGACAAGGCTCACATGATCATCCACGTGACGGACGTGAATGATAATCAACCTCATTTCCTCAGAGCCTCCTACTCGGCTCAGATTTCGGAGGCAGCTCCCTTGGGCTCTCAGGTTGTGCGCGTGATTGCCTCGGACGTGGATGAGGGACTCAATGGGGACATATTCTATTACCTGAGGGAGGGCAATGAGGGAGATGTCTTCAAAATTGACACGACCACAGGGCAGATTATGTTGGCTAAGCAGCTGGATCGGGAAACCCGGCCGCAGTACCTCCTCACCGTGGTGGCTCAGGACACGGCGGAAAGCCACCCTCTCAGCTCCACGACAAGTGTTAAAATTGATGTTCTTGACGAAAATGATAATGCTCCAGAATTCTCTGGGGACTTGTCTTCCTCCTTCTTCTCCTCCGCCTCCTCCTCATCTCGGATCTCAATTATAGAGACGACGGCCGTGAATACGGAACTTATCAAATTTCATGCTTCCGACCCCGACATGGGACTCAATCAACAGGTATCATACTCCATCACAGGCGGTAACCGCCAGGAAACCTTTCGAATTGACTCCAAATCCGGACTCTTATTCCTCAACAAAGCCCTGGATTTTGAGCGCTACAGTAGTTACACCCTCAATATTACGGCAAGTGATGCGGGCAATCCCCGTCTCTCCACCTCCATCCCCTTCCAGATCATGATACAGGACTACAATGACAATGCCCCCATCTTCCCCTCCACTGCCGTGGTGCGTCAGATCCAGGAAGGGATCAGTATTAATACTCCCATTGTCACCGTCACGGCGGAAGATCCGGATTCGGGCTTAAATGGGAAGGTTCGCTACTCCATTGTGGCTCAGGACCCACCTGGGAATCACTTTGGCATTGATCCCAATCAGGGGATCATTCACACCCTCAAAGCCATTGATCGGGAGTTTGCGGACACCTTCCGACTCACCGTCGTTGCGACGGACCAAGCCATCCCCACAAGTATCCGGCTCTCCGCCGAGAAGCTCGTCACGGTCATCGTGGAGGATGTGAATGACAATAGTCCCAACTTTGTCTCCATGAATGCCGCCCTCCTCCCCAAGGGGACGGAGAGGAATTTGGAGATTGTGAGGGTTCGAGCCAAGGATTTGGACTCGGAATCCAATGGGGCGGTCACCTACGACATGATCAGTGGGGATTCCTCCCTCTTCAAATTGGACCGGAATACCGGGAGTTTGACCCTCAAAAGAAATGTGGGGGATGTCCAACCCCGCTATCAACTCACCATTCGGGCCACGGACGAGGCCATTCAGTCTCAGAGGAAATCCTCGGATTTGTATTTGAGCATCTTAGGGGTGTCGGACAAGAGTGACTCCGGCTCATTAACTTTCTCTTCAACGGCGTACAAAGGGTCCATTCTGGAGAATGAACCTGTGGGCAGCTCCATTCTTACGGTGCAAGCCACTCATAGTGACAAATCAGTGGGAATAATAAATAGCCATAATAATCATAATAGTAATAATAATCCCGAGATTGAGTACTACATCACGAATATTACGTCCACGAGGGGTGAAGTGCAGGATAAGCTCTTTGATATCGACTTGAGACGAGGCATCCTCTCCACCGCCGCCGTCCTCGATCGAGAGATGGGCGTGTGGAAATTTCAGCTGGATATCTATGCCATTGTGGTGAGCACAAGAGGCCTCCATACCACGTCCACCAAGGTATGTACAACATACTTTTATTTTAAATACATAATATACATATGCACTCTCATCATATTTTTCTACATAATACCTTTAATTACGGTATGCATAACAAGATCGGGGAAAAAGCATTTTTCACCACTATTCATATGTACTATACATATGTTAAGTCCACTGCCACTGCACTGTAAAAAAAAAGAAAAGAAATGTTACTCCCTCAGGAAACTTTACCTTATGGGAGAATTGAATGGTGTGTGTTGTAAAAAAAATTCTCACCGTACAGAGTACAAAAGTATACCCGCTCATTACATCATGTTCAAAAATCCTTCTGTAGTAGTAGTATTTTATTTACATACCTATTTACATGTTGGAATATTATTCAAGTAAGTAGTTGGTAGCAAAAAAAAAAATTTTTTTTTTCAAGAGGGGAAAAAATACAGTAAACTCCTAACCCTTTCCTTGCCATGTACCGGCGAGGGTGCTCTTTTTTTAAGAGGAAGAGAAGCACCACAAAAGACATTTTAACTCGCGTATGAAGCACATGCACTCGCTCACAATTCATGTAACAAGGATTTCCAATCATAACTACTACTCACTTCCACTCTTTTTGGTTACAACAAGTCTTTTATGTTGACAACAACAACAGAAACATTTTGTTTTTTTTTCTCATTTAAAAATCATCCGTTTCTCCTCTCAGTTTTCTCTCTTATGAGAGCTCTCTAGTTTCTACGTTTTTCACTTTGCCTTTCCTACTCATCCCTTTTTTTTCTCTTTATCTTTGTCTCTGTTCTCCCATTTCTCCCCATTTACTCTGTATGCCACTTGTGTCAATCTGTCTATCTCCTTTTCCTCTTCTCATCCTCTTTTTTGTCTTAATTTTTTCCGTACATTGTCCCTCCCGCCTCTCTCCTTTCCCGTGAAATATAATTCTCTCTCCTTTTCTCATCTCCCATAATGATTCTCTCTCTCCCTTCCCCTGTCTTTCCCTGACAGAAGAGGCTAAGGAAGGGGGGGGGGGAAATCTCCAGAGCTGATTGTTGATCCTCACAGACATGACAATAGCTCCTAAGGAGACGAGTCATACCCATACAGTATGTACGTAAAATTCAAGAGAAGAAAAGCACATACAAAGAGAGACAGATATAAGTACTATAAGGCTTTATTGAATTTTTTTTCCACCACCTTTATTACATGTAATAACTACAGGTTCATACAGAGATTACTTTTTGGTTTTGGTTCATAAAATAAGAACCACTTAACGAGGTATACACATTTCCCTTCAACAGCTCTTTTTTAAAGCTTCAACTTTTACTATTCCTTTTTTTTTCCCTCTCTCTTCCCCCTCTTTTGAATATCCATATGTTAATATCAACATCCCATGGGGAGTATACCAGTGTTTAGTCTTTAACGTTGCATTTAATTCATTTAAAATGCTCCATACACACTTGATTTTCTATTTGGCCGAATTTATTTCTCTCTCTCTCTCTCTCTCTCTCTCGTCTCTCACTCACTTTCCTCTGTATTCCCTTTCCTTCCTTCTTATTGTTGTGTGATTCTTGTGAAGGGGCTAGAAGACATTGCAATAGCCTTGTTCCTTGGGAGAATTTATAATTTACACATGTAAATTGTCAAGGGATGGAACACTTTTTTTTTTTTTGAGGGAAGCATCTTTGACTCTCTCAAATCATAATCACAATTTCTCTCTCTCTCTTCAATCCAAATGTTGAGAATCCCATCCTTTTTCACATGGGCGAGATTGGAAGAAAATACTGAGTCCAACAGGGCCAGTGAGTGTTTACTCCACACTACTTCTAAATGCATAAGTCCACAAAGGTTAAAGAAGAGAGAGAGAGACAGGAGAGAGCAGAAAAGAGAGAGAGAGAGAGAGAGTGCGTGAACATCTTTTGCATACACACACGTTCCTCCTTGCTTCCTTATATGTTTTTTTCTGGGTAGGTAAAAGAACTTTAAGGAGACTAAAAGACACACTCCCCAGGGATTCTCTGCTGACACACAAGTATTTGATTAGCGTTTCCCTATATATCTCATCCCACCACTAAATGACATTCCTCCTCCCAGTCCCATATTGCACTTCACACAAGGAGATTTTGTTTTTTTTTAAATACATGTATAAGGTACACACACATTTTTCACCAAAAAAAATGATGACTCCTTTGTGTACCCCCCTTTTTTCATACATATAATTATTTTTTTTTCACATACAAAATGCTATACAGGACCAATAACTGCTACAACGACATTCAAAGGAGAGGGTGAGAGACATTTCATGTATAGAAGGTGTCTCCTGGTTACGCTTTATTGGCCTTCTCAATTCCTGTTTTCTCTCACTTGTAAGCCAGCCAATTGAATGTAAAATGTCGCTCCCCTACGACTATACTTGGATGACCAAAATGTGGTCCGAAAAAATCTCCTTTTTCCCCCTCTCCCCTTCTGTTTTTTGCAGTTATTCTTTCTTGGTATGTATCTGTATGTACGTGGTACGTGGTGGTAGTTATTGTTTTTTTTTCTGTTTTTTTTTCTCACTCGTTAGTCAGAATATTATATTACTCAAGGGATTGTCTACCACCTTTTCGTGTCGTAGAGGATGATGACGAGGACGAGGGGAAAAAATAGAGGAAAAAGAGAGAGACAATGTAATGCAAATGGTTTATAAGGCAAATATTTACTTGTATCAGGAAGGTGTTGTCTTTGGGGAGGGTGTCCGAGCCATTCTTTATGATAAATAATGATACGGATGTAGTCATCTTTTCTCTCTCTAACCCTTTCTCTCCTTTTTTTTCTCTCTCTCTCAATTTTTCTCTTTATATCTCCCTTTTCCTTCTTTTTTGTCCTCACGCTCTCTCTCTCTCTGCCTCTCATCCTCTCTCTCGGGTCTCTCTCTCTCTCTCTCTCTGTTTTAAAACTATGACCATATTCTGAGTCTCGCCATCCCCTCAAGAAATGAGATATCAAAGGCACGAGTGAGGCATCGTAGTACAAGAGACAAGAATTTGCAACGTCTCTTTCCTGTACGTACGGATTATATCAAGCTATACTGTAAAAGACCACCGGTAAATGTATATCAAGTGGTTTAATATTCACTTTAAAAAAAAACTAATCATAAGAGAATGTGTGTGAGCTCTGAAATGCTGACCAGTCCTATATGTAAGTAGACTTTTTTTGGTCTGGACTGAAAAGCATGGATGCACTTAAAAGTCTCTTGATGTAATGTGGGCTAGGAGACAGTTTTTCGCACTATTACATTAGTTTTCAATTAATATAAATTATAAAGAGACAGGTGGACATTAAGGAATGTGACACATCATCCTTTGACACTGTGACAGGTGCTATAAGGTCCCTGTGTCTGTGCTTTTTCTCCTTGTCTCTGATCTTTCCCTGTGAGGAGTCCCATGATATGGATAATAATAAAAAAAAAACAACGAACGGGTGGAGGAAAGAAGTAAGAAATGTCCAAATTCTTTTTTTTTTTCTTTACACCTTCCATGTAATGTAAATACTTTGGAGGGACTTGTGAGCACATACCACTGTCCGTGCTCTACCAAATGGGCTTTTGGTGGGCTCCATTTTTTTCTGTGGCATTTAACGTTTCCTTTTTTTTCTTGCTCCTTCCTCTTCTTCTCTGTGTGGGGGAAGGTGATATAAAAAAAAAGGATTGTGTGAACAAGCACAAAGTTTATGTCGCGAGTTGTTTACTTTTCTCTACGATAAGTGTTGGCAGAGAGACAGCGAGAGAGAGAAGAATGAAGTGAGAGTTTTGAGAAAGGGAAATATATTCTATTTTAAATCTACATAAAATCACCTTCTACACCTCTTCTTTCATTGTCCCCTTGAGTACAACCAATTTTCAGGATTGTTTGTGTCCACCTTCTATCTCCTATATGCTCTTTCATCCTTGGAAATTTAAGCCGATCCAAAGGAGAAAAGAAGGGATCAGATATACAATGAGATTCTCTTCTCTGCTTTTCTTTTTTTTTTCTTCTTCTTCTTGTATTTTATTTTAGTACGATGGTGATGGGCTGATGGGAGGTGAAGAAGTATTTAGGGAAAGGGGGAAATGAAATTTGATCTCGCAAAAAATGTTGTTGTTGATAATGATGATGATGATGATGATTGTGAACCCAAAAAGAACCACAAGGGACAATGAAGACAGGGCTTGATCGACAAAAGAATTTCCCCTTCCTTTCTTTCCCCTATTATACATATACTGTACCAAAAGATACTACGTACTGGATTATAAAAGGGAACCTCTTTCCTCATAAATTGTTATTTACTCTCTGATCCACTTGGACCCATTAGGGACAAGTGTGTGCATGTCCGCGTCTCTTCATAATTATTCACTTTCCAGCCCTTGAGTACCACCAGACTCACACATGGTCTTTTATTCAGGGAATCTACACCTATAGTACAGGCACATTTATACGACAGACAAACGTGAAGTATGTGTCTACGTTTTTTTTTGTATTCATTTCGTATATTTTGAGGGGAAATGATATTTTTGTCTCCATTTATGACCATGCGGTTTCGTTCAAAATACGATTTTTGAGGACGTTCAGACATACTGGGTGTGTATCTATCTGAAAAGCCTTTGGAGAGAACTCATTCCGGATTTATCATAAACGCGGAGGGTCCGGAGAAACACGGGAGAGGAGAGAAATTCTTTTTTGAAATGATCTTCTTTTAATATATGGTCAAGGGATACAAAGGGAGAGAGAGAGAGGAAAAGTGAATACAAGGAGAGAGATAGCCGAGAAATCTGAAACGAAAGGAGAGACAGAGAGAGAGACGGAGACAGAGACAGAGAGAGAGAAAGAGAGAGATGTAAATGGAAGAAAATTCAGGGAGAGAGAGGGAGAGAGAGGGAGAGAGAAGAATTTGGAGACTTGGTTGCGTCAGTAATTCTGTTTTCTCAAGTGCTACTACTAATACTCATCATCTTTGTGAAGAGCTTAAAAAAATCCGAGGGAGTGTTGCATATCTGTGTGGACGTGAGCAGTTGGAGACTTCCAGTTTTTAGTCCCACAAAGGGACATAGTCAGCACTTGATCTCCCTGACAAGGGGAGAAGGTGATGGGAAGAAAGAGACAGAAGTTAGAGATTAAGAGAAAGAGACATACAGCTAAAGAGAAATACTTTCTATAGGAAATACATACGTATTATCTACATATTCACGAATACAATCTTCACCGTCTGTATGGGAAGGGCTTACTTCCCTCTTGAGAATGCCATCTCTTCATTTCTCTATATTTCTCATTTTCATTCTCGCCGAATCTCTCTCCCTCTCTCTTTCTTTCTTTCTCCAAATTCTCTCCATCGTATCCTCTCCTCCCATTTCCCTCTCCCTTCTCCTGGCCCTTAGACATGGTGGTGCGTTTTGAAAAGCTAGAAATATTTGCTTCCATCATAAAAAGAATATATATCCTCTCCGCTTGCTCCTTCTTCTTCTTCTTCTCCATTCTTAAAGTCTAAATTCAACAACAAAGGTGATAAAAAGAG
Source organism: Disparrhopalites patrizii (assembly GCA_034698585.1). Lineage (NCBI taxonomy): Eukaryota > Metazoa > Arthropoda > Collembola > Symphypleona > Sminthuridae > Disparrhopalites > Disparrhopalites patrizii. Next base: position 5,776 of record JAQGBT010003464.1, on the reverse strand, counting down.
AAACTCATGCTCGTTGAAGTATCATTGGAAAAATTTTTCTTGGAGAGTCATGGCTGCTGCTGTTTCTCAATGCTTTGCATTAACATATCTTTCTGCGTGCTCCCCATGTGATTTCATCCCTTTCTCTCTCTCTCTCTCTCTCTCTCTCTCTTTCTCTCTCTGATATTATTATTATATAAACCCAGTCGTTGATGAGTTCTCAACAAGTTTCTCATCTTCGTCACTCTCTCCAAATGCATTTCGTGTAAATGTGCATTTTCTATATATTTTTTTCTTAATCTCTCTCCACACATACGATGGTGAGAGGCCCTTTTCGCTTTTGAATCTTCTCTCTCCCTTTTTCTCCATCATCTTTTTATTATTACTTCATTCCACAATTAGGTACGACTATGGAGAGAGAGAGAGAGAGAGAGAGAGAGTGAGAGAGAGAGAAAGAGAGAGAAAGAAGAGAGTGAAGGAGAAAGAGAGAAATATGTACAAGGTGGAAGTCGCACATCTTTTCCACAACACCCAAGGGGTTCTCTATGAGACGTTACGGATGAAAGAAGAAACAAAATTTATTTATTTTGACGACTGTTTGAACTGGAACCATTTTCCTTTCACGGGCCTTTCACAGCCTGTATGCAGAGGCATAAGAGCCATTTACACACTATTTTATGAGGAGACTCATCCTGTCTTTCCTATTCATCTTCTTCCTCTAAAATGGTTTTTTTCTCTCTCTCTCTCTCTCTAATTCTCTCTTGAGAAATCTCGCAGAACACACTACTTCTATCCCTTATAATGTAGGTAAGCCATAGATATATCCACCTTCAAATTTTATTGTGTAACATTTTTTGAAGCTCCTCCACTTCCCCCGTCACTGCATAGCCACACAAGACCTGCCAGTAATATTTACAGGTACTAAATTTAAGCTAATGTCATATCTATTGTTATTTTTTTTAAGGAGAAAAATCCTCTTTTCACTATTTAGTCAACACAGGGGATTTTTTTTCAGGGGATATATTTTAGTAAGCAACAATAACACAAGTTGAAGGGGAGAGGATTTTTTTTAGAGGGTTACATGTACATATTACAAAAGGGATAAATGGAAGGTACTTATAGAAAAAATGTTTTCTCTCTCTCTCTCTCTCTCGTTCTTCCTTGGGATACCTGGATGCTTTGATGTATACATATAAGATGTTTGCACCACGGGTTGCACTTCTAGAACTTGTAGCGGGAATTGACTTCGTATACCTTTTTTTTTTCATGGACGTTTCCATTTTTAAACAAAAGTCACTTTTTTAAATTTGTTGTCTATGTAAAGTATGTACGTTGTTTTCAAATTAAAAGGTATACGGAGAGGTTGCGGAGAGGGAGAGAGAGAGAAGGGTTAAAGCAATGGGAGACAGCCATGATTTAAAGAGAGAAGGGTAAAAGAGAGGAATTACTGAGAGAGAGAGAGAATGGGACTAGAGAGAAAAGTCAGGGGAAAAAGGAAGAGGAAGAGAAATGGCTTTTCTAATCTACTTATTTGTGTATTCCTTCGACGTATTACAATAATAGCCCAATAGCCTCCAACGCAGCCCGAGCCAACAATGTATTTTTTTTGGAAAGAGATGAAAAGCTCCGTCTTTACCTTTCGAAGATTGCAGAATACATCCATTTTTTTTTTGACAGTCTCACAGCAAGAATTATTTTTTTTTTAAATTGGGACGTCTCCAAAAAAAAAAAAAAGTCCCACCAAACTACCCAGGTTATTTATAGAATCGGAACTTTTTTTTTTACTTCATACCCTTTTTTTTTTTTATTCAACCCAAAGAAAAAGCCGCCAAACTCTTATTGAGGAAAGCCATAACCTAGTAAGATCGTTGTCCTTTATAACCCTCCAAAAGAAAGTTCATTAAAAAACTTGGATGATTCTGCCTTTTAATGTACATATAGACTTTGTACTTAATTATACTTACCCAAGGGAAATTGAATCTCTCCCAATTTTGATTCTTCTATTCAACCACAACACTATTAATGGGGGTGTGAAAAAAAAATTGCTCCAAAAAAAAAAATACCAACATAAAAGGGTGTTGGTAATGGATATGTTTATTTTTTCATCTCCCTTTTGAAAACATGACAATACCCACCTTTGAAAGTATGTTCAATATGCCCTTTTCACACGTTCCTCCATTTTTTCCCTGCATTTTGTCGATAACAAGCCACCATCAATATGTTCATTTCCCCCTCAATTGCCCAATGAAGAAACGTGTTGACGGCATTGTGTTTGTATTCATTTATCATGCCAAAAAAAAAAAAAAATCGATTCCGAATCTTCATCCAATGAAAAAATGGTACACACCTGTTTTTTTTTTTTACCTATGGATACTTTTGTATAAATAAGAACGGGAATTTTTTTTCTCATTCTTCCAGTCAAGTAAATTGCTTGTGGTGGACCATTCCTTTTCTCTGGGGAATTTTTTTTTAAACTCAGGCAGGGGAAGTAACCCTTTTTGAACAATTTATTTAATTTTTTTTTCTTCAATCCTCTTCCCCCTCCTCCTCCTATTCGAAAAACCAAAGGTCTGCTTCCAGGGATGGGGATGAAGGTATTCCGATAATTTATGACTGTATCTTGTTACTCCATAGTATTGAAACTGTGGTTGAACGGAGCTATGTATGCCACCTCTTACCATTCTATACATATTCCAGGGTACATATTTATTATTAGATTAAATAAGGGACTCTCCCTCTCCCCCACATATTCCCACAGCCAGGGGAAAAAAATTCCCTGTACAAACTTATACTATATATAAGTAAAAGGAGGCTTTACCTCTTGTCCAGATTGTTGCGGGTGTGTGTATGGAAAGGGGAAAAAATTAGGGAGGGAGGCTTTAAAGTCCAATGCAGAGCTTGCATACATATGTAATATCCATGCTTAAGCATTCTTTCCGACCAAGTACACGCACTCTTAGTTACACTTTCCATAAATTATGGACATTTCCGCTCTTATTCTGCCCTAGCCTAGCAATAAATGCCGGAGATGATGCAGCATTTTATTGCGGATCTAATAAGAAAGGCCGGATTCAGATGTGACAAGCATGAGATAAATTATGGCCGTACTTCCTCTTCGATTTCAAACATCGGAATTTTTCGCTAATTTGAATTACCGCGGAAACCCATCATAACTTGGCCAATTATTGTCCGATTTAGACAAGACTTGTCTTACTACATTTGCAATCAAATTCTGCACTTTCTGCACAAAAAACATTTTGTTTTTATCTCTTTATCATTATTTTTGAAACAGGCTATAGAGCACGGGGAAAACCATAATATGGGAAACGGGTTGTCAGAATGTCAGGTAGACGCTTTTGGAACTAAGGGTACACGGACTTGGTCGAAAACAATGTTTAAGCATCCACATGTACGTGTAATAGTGTGATGTTTTTATCCCATGATATACACCGCCTTCACTTGTCTATGTAAATGTCCGTAAAAAGAAAGAAAGAAAAAAAAAAAGGAAGAAGCGGACCTTCGTTTTTCTCAGGGATGCCGCGCGCAAGTGTCTTGTCCATGTAAAAAAAAAAAGGAGCGTATGCTGCCCTTATATATGTATACATATACGTGTATGGGTAAACAAGGTGTAACTACAGAGTGGTCCCTATGGAAATTCTGAAAAGGTGTGTGTGTGTGTTTGTGTGGAATGGTCACTTCTCAAAAAGCACTTTCCATCCTCCATCCCTATAGGTATATCCACGTAGAGGTGCGTATAATCAGGGGAAGGGAATTATGACGAAAAGGGTATTGTATCGTGTAAAAATGGATTTCTAATGAAATGGCCTTTTACTATAAATACCATTGGTGAGAAGGAGAAAGAGAAAGAGCGAGAGAGAAAGAGAGAGAAAGAGAATAATAATTTTTTTTTTTTCACCAAAAATTTTTAACGCGTATGGCTCAAGCACAAAGGAATTGAATAAACTCAACTGTATAAACTCATTTAAGGGCAAGGCGATAGTGCAAGGGAAAAGAAAGGGAGGAGGAGGAGGAGGAAAAGAGGAGAGAGCAAAATATATTGAAGGGGACAATAGAATTATAAAGGAGTGACAAAGATGGATTTAACACTCCGCCGTCCCTTTCTCTCAATGAGATCACGGAGGGGGGAGGGCGAGAGAGATTGAGAGAAATAAGGGGAAAACAAGATACCGAGTGGTTTCAAGAGAGACAATGGTTGCAGAAGGGAGACATAGAGAGAGAGAAAGAGAGAGAGAGAGAGAGAGAGAAAGAGAGAGAGAGAGAGAGTTATTAAGAAATTGGAGTCAAATAAAGGGAGAGCCGAAGACAAGGATAAGAGACAGAGAAGGAGAGAGAGAGGAAGATAAAGATAGAGAGAAAGAGAGAAGAAATCATGGAAGGAGATACGCGAGAATGGACGACATTGAGAAGATGGGGACTTGAAGGAAAAATAAAGAGATAATAGGACAGAAAGAGAGAAGAGAAGAGATTGAGAGCTTGTTTTGAAGGCAAGAAAGGAAAATATGGATTCCTTAGGGACGATCGTTATATAGCCAGGTAAAAGGTAGGGAGAGAGATGAGAGTGTTGGATTACCTGACTCATTCTATGAAAGAGAGAGAGAGAGAGAGAGACAGAGGAGATGATGAGGATTGAAGAAGGGGAAAAAAAAGGAAGGTACCAGGTAGTACAAAGAGGATAGACGATGATGTGGGTTGGGAGATCTCATGGAAAGGGACGGTACCAGGTCTACTGCTGGTAGTTCAAGGACCAAATCTCTTTTTAGTAGGCTCCAGCAGCGTGATTTTTTGAACCCCTGCTGATGCCTTTTTCGCTACGTTGGTTACTTTTTCCAAGAGAAAAACCAGCGCTCCACATGTAAATACATACATATACACACTCAAAACCAATTTTTTCGTCTCCATCTTCTTCTCTATACATCTTTCCCTTCTTCTTCTTCTTCTACTTCTACACTAACTTATATCAACCACCAGCATCTGCCGTAACCTCATATTTGAATGCTTAAATGCTCATCTTTTTTATATTTTCTTCATTACACGCACTCACACACACACACTCCGAGTATTTAAGAATGTATTGTAACTTGGACTGTACTGTATGAATATAATATTTTTTGGGGAGGATTTCTAACCACCTATCGGTTATTGTAGGATCCACTGAAGCAGGATTACGTCCTATGGACTATAAATTCTTTCTGTTCCTTCGGCATGTCTCGTCTCTCTTTTCCTCTCTCGAATTTCTCTCTAACACCGATCTCTTCCTCTCCAATTTTGGTCTTTCTCCTCAAATCTTCCTTTCTTCCTTGATTATCTCTTGTCTCCTCTCTCTTCTCATTCTCTCTCTCTCTCTCGGTTTATCCTTTTCCAATATCTCTCGGTTTACCCTTTTCCAATTTCTCCCAGTTTCTCCCTTTCCAATTTCTCTCGGTTTCTCCCTTTCCAATTTCTCTCGGTTTCTCCCTTCCTAATTTCTCTCGATTTCCCCCTTTCTAATTTCTCTCGGTTTCTCCCCTTCTAATTTCTCTCGATATCCACCTTTCTCATTTCTCTCTATTTCCCCCTTTCTAATTTCTCTCGATTTCCCCCTTTCTAATTTCTCTCGGTTTCTCCCCTTCTAATTTCTCTCGATATCCCCCTTTCTCATTTCTCTCGATTTCCCCCTTTCTAATTTCTCTCGATTTCCCCCTTTCTAATTTCTCTCGGTATCTCCCCTTCTAATTTCTCTCGATATCCCCCTTTCTCATTTCTCTCGATTTCCCCCTTTCTAATTTCTCTCGATTTC
>JAQGBT010003463.1:0-19537 GCA_034698585.1 Disparrhopalites patrizii | reverse complement strand
GAGAGAGAGAGAGAGAGAGGAAGAGAGGGAGACAGAGGGAGAGAGAGATCAAATGGGATGTGAGAGAGAGAGAGATCAAATGGGATGAGAGAGAGCGCGCACAAGAGAGACAGAGGAAGGCAGCAGGATAAGAGAGGAAGACAGAAGGAGAGTGAGAGAGAGAGAGAGACCACAATTTGGGAGAGAGAAAGGGAAATTGAAATCGATATAGTATTGGAGAATTACAATGTCCTATGACAGAAGCTACTTAATTTTCCCAAATACTCTGGGCCGATCACTCTCTCCTCCTCCGCCGGTGAAACACTTTTATTTAGATAGAAAGATAGAGAGACAGAGAGAGAGAGAGAGAGAGAGAGAGAGAGAGGAATTTGTACGTATATGCCATTAGAGACACTATATGAAACCCGGAACACGAACAGAACAAATCTCTCACTGATCTCTTGGCCAAAGTGGGTTTTTAGCTAAATAAAGCTTTTTGATGAGAACGAAAGAGAAATAAGAGAGGAAGGGGAGAGAGAGAAAGAGAGAGTACGTGCAAGTATTGTGAGTAAAAGATATTGAGAATAATTCGCACCTCTTGGAACGCAAAAGGGTAGAAAAAAAATAACCGACATCGGCTGTGGTCCCTGCCACTCCTCTTTTTGATTGTGATAAAAACCTCAGCCGTGAATGGAACACATAAAAGATTCTTTATTGAAAACTCCCGTATCACTCCATGTATACATACTTTTACACACTTTACTTTCCCTGCCGCTCCCGACTCACCCTTTTTTTTATTAAATTTCCTTTGCATCTCCTAATATATCACCCACTCCGTTGACGTGCCTTGGGAAGACCATCGTCAGAGGAAGGAGAGGAATTGGGAAATAAAGGAAGAGAGAGAGAGAGAGAGAGAGAGGTAGTGAAGAGAGAGAGAGAGAGAGAAAGTGAGAGATGAATTTGGAGAGAGGAAACATTCAATTCATTAGGAAGAACTTGTACAAGAGATAAAGAATATCATTCCCACTCCACCTTGTTCATCTCTCTCCCTTTCTCTCTCTCTGTCTCTCTCACGCTCTTTTAGCATGTCTATAGCCATAGCTGCGGATGAGCCATTTTCTTCGATGAAATTTTCATTCGGGACCTTTGAAAAGAATTCCAATTAAAAAGAAGGGAGAGGGAAAGAGAGGGGGGGGGGATATTAATGAATGCATGAAATTAAATTAATGAATTTCATGAGGATTACCTCCATCCCACCAATGCTCATACATACCCACGTAGTTTGTCTTATTCCTTCTCCCTGGAAAAACTTTTCCCTTCTACCCTCCCTTAATTTTTTCCCCCGTCCGTGTATTTACAGAAGAGCCATGCATGTAATTACATGAAAAGTAGTAAAAGTGTATAATGTCTTCCCCTGGAATCTCTCCACACCCTTCGGAGTAGCTGTAATTTTGTAATTACCCGTCCTGGCTGTATGATTGCGTGCTTATTAGGTCCAAGCAATTCCGTAAAAGCTTCCTTCATGGTGATATTAAAAAGAGGAAAAGGAACTTTCCTTCATTTTCCTATGAAAGGGGAAATGGAGAGAGAAAAATACCAAGTGTTCCGCCGTAGATCAACGGAATAATAATTGTGAGTAATGCTATTAAAGTAAAGGAATGTTTAAATTTAAGGATTCAACTGGAGAAGCACGATTTATGACATTATTTTGGGGAGAAAGAAATAGAAGTGTTCATTCTTGTGCCTGTACGCCTGATACAGATGAAAGTACAGTGATACTAATTAGGACAGGGGAAGTCAAAATATATTCTTCTATAGGCTTTCCTGTAGTAAAAAGGACTATCATCCTATACAAGCCCATTGATTTTGAACATTGTATGTACTAATACATCGCATTTAGATTAGTTGAGCTATGGACGCTATGGACTTTATAGGGGGAGTTTAAGTTACAGAAATGATATTTTCAGTAATTTGGTAGGTCTCTGTAAATCTAGAAAATAAATACAAATAATTTGTGGAAGTTATTAAAACCGGCTGGCCAAATCACCGAAACAGAGCAACTACCGCTCGTCTCACTGGCACTCCGCGGGAACCATCTAGCGTCATGAAACTCATTTTACTGCAGCGTAACGCTTCCAACACCGTTCCTTTTCTTCACTACAACCCAATTTGAACCAGACACGGAAATTTACAAAAAAGTTAAAATAACCAGTTTTCCAAAAAATATGTATTATTCTTAGCATAATTAACAAATTAAGAATTTACTACTGCACACATTTCATGCTACTGTTCCATGTATGTATACACATTATATGGTACAATACTCTATCTATCCGAGTATGTAAATTACAAATCAAACCGTAATTCAAAGTATTTGCGTGCTTGAATGTCCATAACGAGTTCATTTATTTTTAGTAAGACTTTCCAGGTAAAAAATTACCAACACCATTCAAGGTATCTACTTGCGGAAGGACTTCCTAATCTCTGGGGAACGGTGAAGTAATAAGTAATAATGATTAGTAATACATGATGTAAATTCCTTGTCATTTGTCACATGATAGAAAAAAGTGTCGAAATAGAAACACGTTAGCAGCAATTCGTTAATATAATGTACATACTACAGACTAGTGTGTATATAAAATATCGCGTGGATTATTAAAATGTCAAAATCTAGCCTCGTACATAGTAATATGTAGAAGAGGAGCAAGTACAAATTCATTGAAGTCGCAAAAAGTAAAAGTGCGTTCACTTGATGGAAAATGCATGGTATTTGAATGATAGTCAAAAATTCCACACGGGAAAAAAATTGCACCCAATAGTAACGTTATACTAATAGCAGTACCTAAAGTAACTAACTATACTAATACATCTACACGAATAATTTAAGGAAATTCAACTTCGAAACAGCAACGAGTTGTAACAAAAATATTATAAGTACTAAGAACAAACACATGCCATATATATATACATATATATATGACAATTAAACTAGTTAAACTATATAGTTTAACAAATTATTGGGTGCTTAGAATTAAAACCGATCAAAGATCCCAATTTGTTAGTTCATGCTAGCTTATTAAGGGACACTAATGACACTTTTATTAATTTAAAAACCAGTTCGGTGTTTTCGCAAATTCATGTTGTAGATTTCATGAGATAACCATTATCAATGAGAATGTCCCAAACGGGTCGGAAGCGGTAAAACGTCGATGTCAGTCCGGTATAGTTAGACTTATGTTCATAATAGATTTGAACAGGCACAGACTGAAAAAAATGTCGCAAAAGTCCACGATCTTTGTTGGTGTTCAAGGCTTCGAATTCGGGCGAAGCTGGACGACCATGAACATCTTTTATCCATGTTTTATCATCAGCTAAGTATCGTAACTCCTGCAAATTGAATGTAATAATGTATGTAACTATGTACAAACTACACACATATTACTATAGGGAATTGCAAGGCACTAACGAGCCATTCATGCGAATGTCAGTAACCAAACATTCAGAACTCACTTGGTCATAAAAATCTAACGACACTGGGGTTTCCGACGTATCCTTTTGAAACGTGAAGTAGGTTGTATTTCTACCACTCCATGTGCTGATGTATTGATTGAAATTGCAAACTGCATCAGCAGGCCAATTTCCCTTTCCACAAGGCTTTAAATCTGGAATGCTAAGATGAACTCGGCGACAAAATGGAAGAGGCTGGAACAACTCCGATGGCAGTGACTTTACGTGATCAAACGGAATGAAAGTGACGTACCCGTAATCAATGAAAATAACCTAAAAACCCGGCAACGAGCCGATTAAAAATGGATTGACACAGATAAAATTCTAGCCTAGCACGTACAAAATTAAACATACAAATGTATATTATGTGGTAAATTAGAGTATACCTTCGTCATCTTTCGATCAGGATATGACTTCAGAATGAACGCACGATTCCAACACGGAATGAACTCACCCCATCGATCATGAACGTAATAAACTGCGACGATTTCTCCCTCTTGTAACTTATCAAGACTGATCGGATCCGGTTGCAATGTACGTAATAAAAGATCCGTCATTTTGTAGAAGTCTAAGTCTAGCAACTTCATATGAATGTAAATATGTCCAGGTCCATTTAGGTGAACGACATCCATCCAACCCACACAGTTTTTAATATCCATCGGAAATTCGCCCTCAAGGCTCTCTGTAAGTATAATAAATTCATTTGTAACGTTTGTAACAAATTTGTAACGTTATCATTACTCATTCGTTTTTGATTTCGATCTCGCTGATACCTTCTTGACTCCTTTTACGTTCCCCTAAACGACAAAGCAGATCTTCGCTACCTTTCACCAAGGTTGGAAACTTCAACTTTTGTTTCTTGGTCCAAGATTTCACTTCTTTTGATGCAGTTTTTTTACTATTTTTAGCAGGCATTGTAACACGAGGTACGCCTATGTTTAAATAAGGAACAAATGGATGCCCTGCCCTATTTTAATTAATGATTTTTTCGTAATTTGATTTTAATCACGAATGTTAAAACTGGTATAAAATTAAACTGAAACATGTATGAGATTGCATAATCATACCCGATTCCAGCTCCTTCAGCACAGCCAAGAGAAACAAGAAGGCTTTGCAAACTGTAAGGATATTCATGGTTCACGTCCGCGTAAACCAATAGCAGCCCAGCTGAATCCCAAACGCGCGGTGTACCGCCGCGCACAGCAGCATTGTGAGAGCTGTTAGTCCGAGACAACAGTACACCAAAGAAAATTTTTTCTATAAAGACAAACCCACGTATTTTAATTTCTAGTCATTACCATCAGTACATCATAATGAAATCAATTCTGCACAACAATCATTGAATTACGTAGTCTGATTAATTCATGCAAAGTTGTGCAGGCTTCCCGAGACCAGCGGTGCTCTCCGTTTCTGGGCTTGATGTGAACCAAATGGGCCAAATCCACCCATGGAGGGGTGTCACAAAATTTGGGAATTAATTCTAACATGTCCTCAACGTTAACTAAAACATTTTGTCCATAATCAATGCGTTGCACCAGCACATTTCCCACGGGTAAATCAGTACGAATTACTATCACGCGCTCCCAGTGTTCGGAAAACTTATTATACCATGCATACGGACGTTTAGGGTAAACACGAGGAGTCGCCTGCAATAGTCACAATCAAGCAAATAACTTTAGTAAGAATTATGATTACTTTTATATTATCTTCGAAAATATACTTAATTTAAAAACAGCGTATCTAATAATAATAACGCAAACTGTTTACTACATACAATCTTATACGAGTCCTCATAAACACCACCGTAATCTTTCTTCATGTCATCGCGGAGCTTTTTAATTATTTGATCGTCTGGATTATCAAAATTTCGGACGTATATTTCATCTGGAGCTATGGCTTCTTCGATAGAATAACAATCGTAACCCATGGAAGGAATTTCGTCTCGGCTAGGTATGCGTAATTCTGCGGTTGGATGATGCTGAAAATAAAAGGCATAATACATAATATGTATAATACATACTATAACATAATATAACTAATCCCAAATTAATCGAGTATGAAGTTCATTTTGTGCTTGCCATGTATTTTTCTTCGTCGAGTGATGGTCGATGGTCCAATTCCGCTTCTTCCACGAGCTCAGTAATAAGACCTTCATCTTCAAAAGCTTCGTATTCTGAAGCCGGCGGAAAAAGATTTCGTATATTTCGTTTCTCCTCATCCCAGAGATCCACATCGAAACCTTCTGAGAATCTACTCATTCGTGACAGCCGACACATCCATTTCTTCGTGCTTTTCAATTTTGTCACAAATTTCAACAATGTACTCTGAGTGACTTTCGCACCGACTGAAAAGTCTAACTTGCATTGGAAGGCATATTTCGGTACTTTTTCAAGTGGGACTGGCAGTCTGCGGAGCCTATTAAATAATTGATTCACGCAGGTTTTAACAAATCGTTGATCATTATTTAAGATTTAAGAGGTATACGTAATCGTTCATATACCGATTACACATACTTTCTGTCGGAGGACAGTATGCACACACGGACATACCGATAGACGTACTATAAAGAGATAGATACATAGACAATAGACACCCTACATAGACTACATACAGATACGCATAGGCAATTGTTAAAAGTAAGAAATTACTGGTCAACGTAACAACGTTCAGAAATCCCGTAATCCACGAAAAGGCACTGATACACCCCATTGCCAAGACATTTAGTGACCTTGGCTCGGTACCAGCATTTGTCAGCATCGAATTCAGCGACATACAGACGATTTTCGACAACACTTGTCACTGGTTTCAACAAGTTAGCACGGGCCGTATCCGTTAGCCACAAACGTAAGAATCTGCTTTGATCTAGGTTCTTTCTCCATTTCATGTAAAAACAGACGGGTGAAAGACCATACGTCCACACTGCCACATCAGTTTCCCGTATCCACACATCGGGTTTGGTTCGATAGCACTTCAACAGTAACTCCGACACAGTGGTCGCATCAAATACTTTGAATTCGAGCTTCTTGGCACAGTTTCTGAACAAGCACTTTAGCTGCGGCAGAACCTTCGGTAGTTCCTGGTACTCGTCATCTTCCAGCTCGTCATCCATGTGAACATTCAAGTCAACATCGGAAAGGCTGTAGTGGTACATATCTCGGAACTGACTTCTAACACTATCCTGTATGTAGTCCAAATCAATTAACATTTAAACTCACTAAACCTAATCATTAATGCATGTACATTATAACAAATCTTTTAGAATTAATGTCACACATTAGGCGAAACTCTTTCTTGGAGAAAAACCTCGTCCAACATCGTGTCCTAGGTTAAACGGCTGGAACACCAATAGTATATGAAACTTAGCCATTTCAAATTAGAAGTATAATTGTAGCTTATTCGATAAATTGATCTTAAAATAATTTACCATTGCCGTTGGAAAGAAGGAAACCGATGAGACACTAAAGAGAGTAGCATAAAAGTCAGATCAAAACACCTGGAAAGAACCGAATGTTAATCACAGCAAAAGGTCGACCATAATTTGCTATTGGAATTAAAGAAAACAGATCATAGAGTTTCAGGAAATGTAACTAACAACAGACAAGTTCAATTTACTACAAAAGCTTAGGTAACAGGCAGAGACAAACGCAGTTGGAATATGTACTTCACATAAACAAATACAATTTTGCTAAATGTTCGCAAGGGCAAGGTAAAGGCATATATTTTTTTAAATGTATGCGAAATATAAATATGTGTAATAATTAATAAATACATAACCTATATACAGAATAAATTCCTATACAATAAGCCTATAATTATTCCCCTAAAAATCTAAAAAGCTTTAAGGTATGTAGATGTAGCTATATACCATGCAACCACGTATTATAGCAAACATACACAAATTAATTGCATCGTTGCCTAATTACAAAAGCATTTATAATTTAAAATAGTTTAAAAATGATCAGCTTCAATCACACTTACCAAACGCCCCAATCCAGCCTGGCCTTTCTTCAAGAAATTAGTTTGGACAGTCTGGATGACCTTTAACTTGTTAAATTTCATTTTGATTCTATTTCTTGTCCACCGCCAAAATACAGGATCTCAAAAAAATATGTTTCAAAATCCCAATGCTCTGTAATAATTGACCGGGTGATCCGAACAAACCTTGATAAATCTAAAAATGGTGAAAGAGGAAATGGTTGATGATTGATGAGATTGGAAAATGGAAAATGTCAGTTTTCACATGCTGCTTGAGAACTCTTCTGATTTTACATTTTACCAACGCCAAAAGGTCAATTCCATAATACTTACCTTTACCTATGTTAATTTTAATTGTATGACCATCAAGGAATCGAATGACCTGTATAATATTAAGCAATATCTTTCTTAATCCTCTATTCTATGCTACCTACTGTTTTACTGACATTTAAGATGTGCTGCAATCTGTAACTATAATATACTAACTAATGTACTAATGAATATACTAAGGCACTTTATGCATATTTAATACAAGAAATAATAAGGCAATAAAATGGAAAAATATGCAAATATGCACCTAAAAGCCTAAAACGTACTCACCACAATATGCAAAAAAGAAAAGCAAATGATTTACAAATTTACGGTGCAAGACGACGGAATTTTAGCATACGTTCTAGCTGGATTTGACCGATAGAAGATTTCAACTCAATGGTTTTGTTTAAAAGCAGTTCTTGTTTCGAAGTGGAGTTTATTCTAAGAATCCCACCTCCACCATTTGCATGAATAATTTTTGAATCATCCATTTCATCATCATCGTTATTATGAACGTGTCCAGGTAAACTTGAGTCAGTTCAAGTAAATAGGTCAAAGTAAATGGGATATTTTTAGGCTGAAAACCCTGTTTGAATCAAGCTTGATACGATATGGCACATTTCTTGTCCGACTTTGATGAACTATTATTAATTGCAATACATTATAATTAAATAATAATGATTTATTTGCCATCAAACATACACAGTACAGCTCAAATAACATGTAATAATGTACATAAACAAGTACTACAGAAAGTACTGACGATAGTTAATTGACATTAAAAATCATCAATGGGACATACATGGACTGGATGGACTAGTGTTGACAATTTTTGAGGTTTGCCTAATATTTTATGTTTTAGCTCTTGTATATCGTGACTGTTCAATAGTGATAGGTATCTTGTTGCTCTTGGGATAGGGGATAAATAGTACCTCTTCCTTCTACAGGACATTAAAAAATGATGATACAAAATATTCCTCTATCTACAAGCACAGTTCCGGATGGCCAGCACCACATTTTAACGCCGAAGAAAAATCATTTGGCTACCAATTACCCTGCTAGTACTCTCTGCCAGATCTGCTGGATAATTAGAAAGTGCCGGAAAAGAGATGATGACTGGTGACTGCAGAAACTGCAATGTTGGCACATCGTATTTTGTGCAGAAATATGAGAGAAATGTGCGTAAAAAGCGCAGATAAACTGCATCACATTTTGCCAGCAGGCATTTCCAGCGTATGCTTTGTGCAGTTCAGCAATAAAAATCTGTTCCAGTGCCCACATCAAGCTGGAATCGTGCTAAGGATCTATAGGATATCTACGCTTTGGACACATCTTTATTTCGTCATATTTTGGCATAAAATACGATGCGCAGATCTACTGTGGACATCTGCCTCCGCTCTTTTCCGGGACTTTCCTGTTTTTGGCGCAGATCCGCCAGATGATGCCGTTAGGGTTTGGTGTCTGGTTGTACTCTTTTTGACCAAAGGTTGAGGAGTGAATTGAATCGCACATCGCACACACACAATCAGACTTGCCCGCCTGGAATTTCTTTCCTTTGTATCTTATTCTTCACTCCTTGTTGCCTCGGTCTTCTCTCCTTTTTCGAATTGCTGAAATGTCTTATGAATAAGACTACTACAACCTACAACTACTGCTACTGACAAATACTAAAAGTATTGGAACGTTTAACACTTTTTATAACATTGTAACATTAAGGGGTTAGTGGGTGTTTTATGGACACGTGCCTCCACTCGAATGAATTCCAAATTGGTGCAAAGCAACGGACTTCTGCGGCGTCTTCAGGACCGACCTCAATGGAGATTTTTCCAGGGTGCTCTGCATAAAACATAATTGACATGCATCACTTAATCATCGAATCATTTCCGATTTCCGCTGCCGGAATGGCATAACAAAGCTAACGGTAAACATACATAAAGCTGGTGAAAATAAATTGCTTTTACCTTGCTCCAAAAATTTGAACTCGTGACTACCAGGCTGTTTGATTGCCCATCTAATTCCAATGCTGAAGAAAAATTTGTTTGCGCTACAAGTAAATAACGTTTTACCAGGGGATCTTCCTTTCTCTGGAATGATTTCTAGAATCTCCTCCGTGGAAGGAATGACATCGAAACTTGTTACTGGAAAAAATAAACGTTAAATTATACCTTTGGAACTATATAGCAAGAATTTATTTCCCATAGCTTTAAAGTTAGCATGCAATAATAGATGGGTTTAAATCTTGACCTGCAACAATTATAAGAACTAAAACTGCAGCTTTTCAAATTACTTTGAAACAATTGTAAGTATCGGAAAATCATTAAAATGCGTACGTATTCGAATTTTTCGGAGACATTATTATTATTATTATGAATCTGAGTTCCGACTGTGCACTTCTTCTTGGCATCGTCAGAGAGGAAGCTGAGAAGGCGTTGCTTAGCCTATTGCAGTCACTCAGTAAAGAAGTAGTATAAACTAACTACAGTAAGCTCTTGGCGTATTTCATAAACGCCAAAATCTTTTTATAGCTGAACTGCGGCACGTCATTTCTCGAAAACGAGTGCAGTTCAAAGATTAATAATCTATGAGTGATTAATGCTTCACATTCACAGATTAAATGCACTGGTGTCTCGTCGCTCTTATCGCAGAGACGACACAGTTTGGTATCAGAAATACCAATACCAATAATGTTAAGATGGAGACATTAGCACCGGAATTGTAGTTTTTCTGAATTATCAAAATTCAAATCTTCATAATATTTATATGTTATTTATCTTGGAAATGTTTATATGTAAATCCAAACATAATTCCACGTTTTTCTGAAACACAACCCTTCTTATAATGGCGCTTGTAGCCGGAACTTAAGTAATAAGTAAATTTGGATGACCAAAGGTATAATAAGGTACAACTGTGATATATTCTTCCTGGCTTTCAAATACGGAAACCAGCGTGGAGTTTACAGTTTGGAATGTACGGCAGGTGAAACGTAAAATGTTACTAAATCCGATATGTATGTGCATGTCAATTAAAATAGTTTATATGCTTACAAATAAAGTCTCCAGTTTTGGAGTACATAAAAAATTCGTCCTCCCCCAGAAGAGAACATTGAATAAGACCAGCATCGTCTTGGCTTTCCAAAAAGTAGCCCGTGCAACGCTTTTTCAGTTGTTTCCCATCGCAAGTGTCTTCACCCCTGCATTTAGTTTGTTTCAATTTCGCTTTCAGCATGGCACACTCATTGACGGAATCACAGGAGGTGGCTTTCAAAGTCGGATATCTGTTTATTCGTTTCCCCTGACCGCTGTAAGCACAACACGACAGCAGATTCCTCTTTGTGTCGTGGTGAAATTTGATGAAGACATTTTTCACTGGACCTGCAGGAATAATAAACAAATCATAGTTTAATTGTTGAAAACATACGCCACTGTCCCCTTATTTTCTTCACTTTTTATATTACCAAAAGGATTTTCGGTGTAAGTGGAAATCTCGTTCTCTGTGTTGCCACTAAGGACATCTGCGGATAGCGTGTCTGCAAAAGGACACAAAGAAATAATTATAAAGTAAGTATACAATCTGTTTTTATGGAGGTTTATGTGTAGAGAAATCCTCAAAAACAAAACTCCATGCCAAGCAGAAATACCCCAAATCGTTAGGACAAAAGCGGAATTTGATTACAGATGCAACACAAAAAGGTTCGGCCACATCAATTCACACATTCAAAACTAGATGGCATGGTTTAGCTAGATTTCCACTAAAAAATTCTACCGAAAAATAGTTTACCTATTTATTTATGAGAATGAGTATAACTAAAAATTTCTTGGAGAAAATCATGCTTTTAGTCTCGCCTAAAAATCGATGTGACAAAAAAACCGAGTGAATATATTTGATTCAATTTTTTGTGTAAGATGCTTAGCTAAATTCTGCACCAAACCACGTTTTTACCCCTTTGCCACCGGTGCCGGGTGTATTTTTCGGTCCGTGCTCTGTTTTTGAGTTTCTTCGGTTTTTTAAGGAAAATTCAGTCGTTACACTTACATTTAGGTGGCAGGACATTAACCACAAGCTTTTCCGTTGTTGACTTATCTTCGCATTCATACTTCCCGTATGGACTGGAGCTATAATCACGGTCAATTTGGAAGCCGAACGTAGGCTCGAATGTCACGCGCTCACTAATTGGTATGAGCTTTCCTTCCTATAACAGATTGAGGTTAATAGCATGAAATCATTGTAATACTCCCATGTGGATTAGGTGATATCCCTCATACTAAATGAGGGACCCACAAAAACATACTATGTAGGTATACTTGTCAGTCTTTTGTTTACTTTGCTCAGTTGCACGGATGCATTGGG
This sequence comes from Disparrhopalites patrizii, assembly GCA_034698585.1. Taxonomy (NCBI): domain Eukaryota; kingdom Metazoa; phylum Arthropoda; class Collembola; order Symphypleona; family Sminthuridae; genus Disparrhopalites; species Disparrhopalites patrizii. The sequence continues at coordinate 7,417 of JAQGBT010003463.1, read as the reverse complement.
TTTAGCCACGACACAAGGAAGTCGAATCCTTTGTTTAGCAACGTCGTCATGTATGTAGAGTTCTTCCTTGTCATTGCTAACGAATGTAATCGCATCTGTTAAAAATATTAATGCTGGGCTTCAAAAATCATACTTCACTTAGGTATGTACATGTACCATGTACATATATTGTTCTGTATATTTATGTATATTTGTATATATATTCTAATTGCACACTAAAACGCTGGTCAGTGACTTGTGTTTCCGTTTCACTTTACGCTTCTATGTTTCTGTCCCATGACAGTTCTTTTAAAAATCTTCCCCTAATGCATTAAATGCGTACAAACGCCAAGTTCTGCATATTATCTCTGTTATAATCTGTTGCACCTGCTGGGGAACCGCATTGGACTTTGCACCTCCTATAACTCACATGTAGCCACTGTAAAAAAAATCCGATACACATAATTTTACTTTAGGTCGTAAAGAAAGCCCCATCGCGACATAAATCTAATCACAATTAGCAAAGTTATGGCGATTTCTCCGCATCAAGTTAAAAAAGTATTTCAAATTCGTTTTTTTTTGTCTCCAGGAGTAAAAATAAAGTAAAGGGCATTTTTCCGAAAAAATTTAATGTCGAGTCCAGTAAAATTTACCCAACGATAAATTTCGAATAAAAGCATATTTCCAGAACAAGCTTCACAATTTTAGTAATGGGCCGCAATCACCAGCCGCAAGTAGAGATGAGAATACCACAAAAACCGTTGATTTACTTCTGTCTTGAAAAATTCTTTTTGATTTCCACCATTTGGCTATTTCTCTTGTGGAGTGGTTACTTGTCATTTAAACCAGGAAATCGTCATAACTATACGGGACTATTCTTGTTGGATTTCTGCGAAAAACGACCCTCGTCGCAGAGACCCTCGTACTTCCGAGATTTAATATGCACGTTAAGGGGTAAAAGGTATTTTGGGACTCATTACTACATACGTTGCCAACATTACAACTGTACGGTATACTTTTTACTTCTTTGCTACTCTCCGTGCCGAAATAGTATCAGATCTATGTTTAGACACTGTGCACAGTTATTGTTTGCACTGCATTCTTCCAACGGTATAGAGAGTATTTTATGTTTGTGACTTCAGTCGTCCCATCTCAACTCGGTGATTTGCAATTCATACGTGAATATTTCTATAATTGGATGCATGCTTCTCCTGCGGCCGTGATTTCACATATCTGCGTTAACAGTTAGAATTGGCATTCCCTTTCTTTTGTCTGAGTACTTTGTACCATGTTTGCTGCATACAAAGTTTAAGTATCAGTCAAGTATTTTACTTGACCCCGACCCCGGGGGAACTATCCTACCCTTTATGCCCCGACTTTAAAACACGAGGATAAATACAAGTAAATGATTTTGAACCTGGTACAAAGGCAAAGATCGAGGTTGCCACGGAAGGATTGTGAATTTCTCGGCACCGGTACCACCCTGTTTGTTTGTGGTTGGTGTATGTAAAAATTACTTTAGCTCCAAATGTTGATTTGGACAGATCTTGTGGGCTGGAATACCGGTGCGTCTCCACTTTTACTACAGGGGCCTAAGAAACAAAAGAGAAAAATATTATCCAAATCCAGCAAGTTATCCTATAATTTCATGGTAAATCAAACTAGCTGAGATTTGTGGAAAATTTAGTTTTTTTTGCATCTTACCCCGTCCCCTTCATACACCCACTCAACAGGCTTATGATGTTCACATGTAAACTGAATGGATATTCCGTGATAGAGGTTGTCCTCCACATCTAAATGAGATAAAATAATGCGTTTAGAGGCATCCGGGATAAACACTTCAATGTCTTCCTCATTGAATTTCTTCCTTCCGGCATGCACTTTGGGAGCTGTCCAAGTCCTGTCCAAACTGCGTCCTCTGGCGGCGGGAGAATGGCGATGATGGCTCCTTGCGGTCACTGTCACGGCTATACTTGCCACAATCACGGTTAGAAGTGGGAGGAATCCGAATCTTCTCATATTTGCGGCTTCCTTAGTTGACCTTAAAATTTATTTGTAGAATAAAATCGGTTGAACTTGCGATTTCTGTGGGGTAATAGGAAAAATTAATACACGTATATTAGATAAAACGGGAGAACCAGGCACAAAGTTATGAACGCAACAGAAACATTTTTCCCACTATGAGAATTTTCACACAGACTGATTCACGGTATCACAGAGTGACTGAAGTTTGACTGTCTTCTCCTTCTCACTTTTCCTACCCCTTTGTCCAACAATAATTCAAGGACGTGACGTGATTCAACTTTTAATCTTCTTTAAAAAAACACCAGCAACAACCACAAACCACAACACACACGAGTCTCTCCAAACAATAACTTAATGCTACAGTAGAAATATCGCTTATATTTTGTTCGTCGCTTCAGCCAATTCACAAATTATTGAGTTCTGTGTAGATTGTATCACACGGAAACTAATTACTTAACCCATTTTTAAATATCTAATTGTCTCTGTGGAAATCCCTTCTTTCGTGATTTCTGCAATTATAATGGCAGTGCACAAAACAGCTTATATTATGTATTTTTAAAATACGTTAGTTACACAACGTAGCAATTGGTGACCAAAGGTTTCTTATTACTCACTTAAAAAGCTCCGACCCCTTCCATTAAACTCACATTGACGTCATTGGAATGCTATTGAAAATGACAATTATTTTTTTAGGATGATCCCATTGTCCATTTTCATCTTCCTTAGAATCACCCTTCCAATTATTCCTTCAAAAGTGACGTCAGTTGGCAAAAACTTCTTTATTGCTTTTTATTACTTGATTGCTGGGATGATTGGTATATTAGCACAGGATATTCGCCACAATTTTCACTCATCTGTGATGGCTATGTCTATTAAAAATAAATTTCCGGACCATTCCTTTTAGCAATTTAGCAAGTTTATTGATAAGACGAACAATAAAAAAAACAAATTATTACCAACTGGCATCACAAAATCACAATGATGCTTGACCATATACAATCCAAGTAAATCACAAGGCGGGTGGCTTCGTTTGTTGTCGTTGTCAGCTGCAGTTACAGATTGACGTCGAAACCGTCGAATAGCGATCTACGACGAGGTAAATGAAATGCCACAGGGTTAATTTTATGCCATCCCCTTTTATACTAATTCAGTATAGGTATACTTGTTCTTGTGGTCCTAGGTTTTTTTTTATATTTTTTATTTCTGGTGTTTGCTTCACCTTGAAGGATTTTGCTATTATGCACATATACGTACACAGAATTCCCTTGATCTTGGTAGCTCCTGATGAATCACATAGCCAGTAAATTGTTACAACTAGCTTATTACCGTGTGGTAAGTGCTAAGGAGCTGCAGGTTGGCGCAGAACTGAATGAAAGTAGCAATGTATAGAAGCTGAGCGATTGCGGTAGTAAACAATGAGGAATAAGGCCAAAAAAACTGAAGTGACTCACGTTGCAAAAAAGTGTGTGTTGCAGTAGACAAACATGTTCTGTTTTCGAATGGTTCTCTCTCTCTCTCTGTTTAAACTTATTTATCATGTACACAATTCATAAACAACGGAGTGAAATGCACGGATAAAAAGATGGAATCTTACACCTAATATTTCCTATATACATGTATGTTTTTGTGTTTAATTTGCTTGTATACTACATGAATATGTGTAATAAATATGTTTTGTGTACGCCTGAATCACGTAGCTACAGATAAAACGCATCGAGCTGAAACTTTTTTGCTTGTAGTATAGCGCAACAAAGACATGCAATGGCAATTTTAAAAGACCAAACTTCTGGAATCGCTTAATTGCTCAATAGCTCCATTAATGCTTAATTTTCTAGAATGTAATTTTTGGTTTATTGAGAAATATTGAGAAATAGGAACGCCACCCTTTTTGAATTACTACAGGCATTTCTTGTGTTATTACAACCAGAGATATCAAGAGTTCAAGCGCTTTTTATATCCTTCATACGACGTGGCATGTGGCATTTCTTTAAGGTGAGTGCTGAAAATTCATTGTTAGCCGCTTAAGTGATGGCAAAAGGTGCTCACTCGAGTAATTGTGGTGGAAGATGAAGGATTGTCCAAAAGCAAGAGGGCAGAGGATAATTTTTGTAAGATTTTGACATTGAGCAAGTGACCTCAACGAGGTCAACCTACGAGTTCGTTCAAATGTATAGGTATACATATATACATTACATAAATTAAATAAAAAAATATGTATAATATAATGTATCTCCGCATTCACGCATGCAAAAATTATTATATACTCCATTGTTTTCCTCTCAATAATGAAGGAAGACAAGTCGGTGTCATTTGCACATGTCATGCGTGTACATGAGCCAAAACTCATCTGCTGGAGACAGCACATTTAGTCACGTCAAAGAACTTGTCAAAACATTACAATCGCAGTTTAGTTTACTATATAGGAGTTTGTTATTATTTGTTTTTTTTTTCACTTTCCAATCCACGTGTACGCTAAATTGGTATTCATTTCACATAATATGTCATATATACATTATAATGTATACGAATGAAGTAAAAGTAGGCCTCTGATTGAGAAAATGCTGTTCTAATTATTGCAAAGTGCGATTGAATGATAACGTTACAAGGATAAAAACGTTACTATTCGCACATGGCCCCCAGGGAGTTGGTTCAAATAAAACAGTCACGTCGGCGTTGACATAAAAAAACTGATAGCAAAATAGCAATTTGACATAGCACAAGCCATTGTAACATAATTCAGAATTCCTTTACTTGTTCATGAGGATTTCTGACGTCGTTGTTAATTGGTTATACTGATACCGGTGTGTGATTTCTGTTTTCATACAAGGTGGATGGCTTTCACGTTACCTGAGACATTAAATGATTAAATTACATTATCATTGAGTTAATTTTATTGGTTCAATAAGCCGTTCTCATTTTCCGTATAATAATCTTACTTGTTTTATATTCCAGATCATTGAGATTGAAAGCCTGCTTCAAGAATGACCAGTGACCACTAGAAACACTTCAAACGTAAATGCGGCATTAGTTTCAAAACGGAGGGAGCGACTGTATTTTTTGTAATTAAATTTTGATGACAAAATATGGAGCGCCTGGAATATACTGAAATAAAAAAAAACATTTTGAACATATGTACTTCCTTCTTCTTTATCCGTTCAACTTATTACGAGTATCAATCTATCAATACAAGCTCACAAATATTTACCTATAGAACCTAGATCATTGTACTTTGTACTTGACAATTTGATCATTTGATATTTTTGAGAGTCCTGGAAATTGACTGATTGGGAACTCCCTGTTCATTTCAATGGCCGAATATGGAGGATTGATTCTTAAATGAACCCGATATCTAATTCAATTTTATGGGTTTCTTCCTTGCTGAAACTAATCTTTAAACTAAAATACAGTGGAAATATTTAATTTTTTACTTACTTTCTCACTTCTAATTACGTTCTAAACGTTAAATAACTGCTTTTTTTTATTTATTAGCAGACACCGTCCTTGGTCATATTATCCATAGAAAACTTGAACCACCAATCGCATTATGTTAGATTCTCAAGTTTCCATTGTGAAATCATCACAATCACAAGAATGGTAAAATTGGAACTCGATTAAACGAATTCGCAAATCTTTTGATATTATTTCAACTTGGTTTTCCAACGGATTTCGAATTTTGCCCAACCACTGACTTCAACATTTAATTTCATGTACAAATTGTTCGAGACACAGAAAAATAAAAAGTGAAAACGGACAAGAAATTTTATTTGCGAGTCCAGGTCCAAAATAAACAACAATCAAATTTTGGAAATAATAAATATTAATGCTTTACCTTTAACGGAAGTCCAGAATATTCAACAATCAGATACATTCGGAAATAAGAATGTTCTTATTTACCTTTACGTCCAGAATACTCAACAATCAAATGAATTCGGAAATAATAGTTTCCCTTTGAAAATACAGATAAATATGCCACGTGATATTTCTGGGGTCCTTTTGTGACCCAAAACTGCAGGCTTTGGCTGGGAGCGAAGAAACTATTTTTAGAAGCGAGGCAAGGACTTTTGGAGGACAATTGACGGCTATTAAGAAAGGAATGCGGGCTGCCGAGGGCTTTGGAAGGATGACCTTGGTCCTGCAAAAGTCCCTGTCCCTTTGACCTCTGCAGGACCATCCAAGTCACGTGGCCTTGTCCATTCTTCTCCGCTTCCCACGGTCGCTCCCTTTCTTCTCTCGCAGCCAATGAGAGGCCGGGAACGTGGAAAGTGGGCGGGAGCCGTCTAAAAGTAGATTTTCAATTCTCGCCGGCCATTTTAATGCATTTTTTTGCAACCTTAAAATACTTTTAGAATTATTCCATGATATACATATGACCGGATTTTTTACAATGCAAAAAGAATATTATTTATCCGCAAGATTTTATTTTTTACTCTGTTGGACTTTGACCCCAATGCTCAACACGGGGGGATGGAAATTCCTTTATACAATGTACTTACTTCTATGTAATAGTTGAAAAAATTATATAAATTTTTTTCAAAAAAGTGAGACTTAATTAGGGCTCCCACATTTGGTGAGGTTCAAATCATGTACTCATCAACGCTTGGCATATCGCCGTTTAAGAAAAAAACTGAAAATTTTCCTTATTACTATCTTTTTTAATTTCACTGGCCCGGAGAATTTGTTACCTGGTTTACGTACAAATGCCCGGATTTTTCGTCAGAAATCTCAAACAATTACTCTGCAGAAATTCAGCAAAGATCAAAGATAAAAGATACAACCAAATAAACCCTAGGTCCGCTCAAGTCCTGAAAATTTGAATTTTTAATAATGGTTTATATCGAAATTTCATGGTTTTACCTTTTTGCAATTTTGCTGAAAGTTTGTTCCGCAATTCCCTGATTTGAATTTTCTGCAATTCCCCTGGTTTGTCCCACAATTACCCTGAAAATTTGTCCCAGCATTTACCTGAATATTAGAATGTTTAATAATTTTCCTGTTTTTGCGGCTGACATGTTCATTTTTCCTGGAAAACAAATTCTGGTCATCCCTAGACCCTCCCAGCTCAGAAATATATACAACTCTAACTCAAAATCAGTGTGCCGGCAGATTAAAACTGACTAAGTTACTCTTACGTTAACACAAACAAATAAATAATGAATGAAATGATTGATTACACACGGTCATTATATACGTATACATATAAACTTGTTCAACCTATTTTAGTCATGCAAACTGTAGAAAAATTACGGAAATTAAAGTTTGAATGTTCAGACTGATACAGTCTGACTACTGAAAAACAATTAATTATCATCATTTCATGCTACGCCCACACATTTGTTCTCATTTTTATCTTTATTAATCATTTGTCGGAACTGATTAGTCAATTCCGCATCATTGTTTCATCTTTTAATTACTT
>JAQGBT010003462.1:0-19544 GCA_034698585.1 Disparrhopalites patrizii | reverse complement strand
AGAAAGAGAGTAAAACAGATAAAAAGAGGAAATAAAACAGAAAGGGAAAGAGAGAGAGAGTAATGGGGAAAGCGAGACGACGGGAAAATTAAGAAAGTGCAGGGTGAGATAAAGACAGGGAAGGCGAAAGATAGAGAAATAGAGAGAAAGGGAAAGAGAGAGAGAGAAAGTGATGGAGAAAGCGAGACGACGGGAAAATTAAGAAAGTGCACAGAGAGGGAGAGAGAGATAAAGACAGAACAGGGGGACTGACTGAGTGTGGCGGACAAACGACTTCGGCAGTGGCAGTAGTTTGAAGCAAGGAGGAATGTGCAGATCTCACGCCCCGCGAAAATCTTTGCAGAATCATCATCATAGTGTGGTGTAGTGAGAAATGTAGTTTCCTACGTCCACCTCCTACTCCTACTTTCTTCCCTGGCCCTCCTGCCCTTTATTCTACACTGGCAGTACATGTTACGTCCGTATAGCCTCCTACCCTATTTCCTATTCCAGTATACTGACACAAGTATTTCGACCGAGACTTTTGCGCAAGTCTTTGCCTCCGCAAACATACACACTCACACACAATCACATATACCCACACACACACACGGTTCCTTGTACAAGTGATCCCGAGTTTTTGCATTATGGCAAATATATTATAAAATATATGGTTATACCTGTATATATACACAAAAGAAGAGGAAGACCAGGAATTTTTTCCTCTTTTTAGGGACCTCTTTTTTTTGCTGTTCTTTTGCTTGATTGAAAATAAAAAAATATTTTTTTTCTTACAAGTGCCAGCAGGGTGACGTCACGTGGGACAAGGTCTGTGGCCCAGTGTCTTAATCCACATGTTCCTGTATATAGCGAATTATTTGGGTGTCCCTTTGTAGAGGGGGAAAGGACAAGTAAAAAACTAAATGACTTGGTCATTAGTAGAAAAGCAGGGAAAGTTGTTGTGTTTCTCTCTATTTCTCTCCTCCCCCATCCTCTCTGTCTCTTTCCATAGTTCACATGGTCATCATCAAGAGAGGTGTTGATGCTTGAAGTGATCCGGATTTACTCCGAGTTTTTCCTCTTGTTTTCCCTTGTCCTCCCATCGGCTCTTCTCACACGGCAAAAAAAAAAAAATCTCAGCTGTGCAGTCGTCCCGAGTGTGTGTGAATGTGTGAGGTTTTTGGGATGTACATACTATCCTTGATATATCGGACATATATTTAAACTGGTGGATAGAACATACCTGGATTTTGCTACAGTGTAATCTCCTAACCCAGGAAATACCCCGGAGTCCTTGTCATTCGGCACTCTGACGAATGTGAGGGAACGTGTGAAATCTCAGTTTCTCCGCCTCCTCCTCCTACACACATGTAGGTGGGAGTAATAAGTAGTAATAACTGCCATAAAAATTAATAGCCGACATTTTCTTTAAGAAAAAGACACACTTATATATATACATATATATCCTTCACATTTCATTCAATCCTCAAGTGTCAAGAAGTTTTTGTTGTTGTTACTCCCCTCCGTTTTTTCCCCTTTATTTCTTTCTCTCTCTCTCCCTCCCCTCCCCCTTCCCACTCTGCCCGACTTGACTATGTGGTGAGACAGAGTGAAAAGGAAATATAAAGTACAGGGGATTTCGCTCAAAACGACTTTATTATTACTAAATTGCGTGCGCCCCTCTATTAGTAACGGGGCTTAGGAACATTTGTAGAGATATTAAGTATATAGAGGATTCTGCCGTGTAAGAGGACCTCCTGATGAAGTGTGGAGATGGAGTCAGATTATTTGGTGTATAATTCAGATTAATCATAATAAAGTCCTTCCCTTTGTGTTCTCACAAAACTTCATCCTGTGTGGCCTTTTCTTGGTGCAATAGGACATAGTTTTGGTGACAGTGTGACTAAAGTGAGTGTGAGTGTATGTGTGAAAGAAAGAAAGGGAGAGGGAGAGAAAGAGAAAGTGAAAATGAGGGAATGAGAGAGAGAAAAAAGGAGGGCGAGAGAAATGACTCTCAACTATAATTCCAAACATTCCGGTGAAACTGTCTCTCGGCCTCTTCGCTCTCGGCTCTTTAAAAGAAAGTTGGGGCTGGTCAAAGAGGAAAACCTCTCCACCTCCAACCCTTGCCTTTCCCCTCATTATTAATTCCGTCATTCCCCTCCCACTATTTACACTTTCACTTCTACCATAAATAAATTTACGTCTTTCCCCTCCCTCCAACACCTTTCCTTGACAATCACCAAACAAACTTGTTGGATCAAAGAATGTTCGACCATACATGGAGGTAAAATACGACAAAAAAAAGGGTCGACACCAGAAACACAGTTTGTTTTTAAGAAAGTGCATCGGAAAGATTGGAAGAGAAATAAATAAAAAATACAGCAACAACGGGTAGGATTGATTCACGTGCTTGACACGTGTCAATTATATATATAAAAAAGTACTTTGCCACCAGTTACTGCTCTTATAACTACAACTATCACTTGTCTCAACAACTATTTAATGCATGCGTACGTATGCATATAGCCTTGCATTGTAAAAGGCTTGGTTGGTGCTCGCATGTCATGAACGATTAGGTGTTGTTCCCGGCGATTACTTCCTCTATACTGCCAGTTAAAGTCCACATATATATATACAAATGTAACTATATCCCTTCCACACAACTTCTTACTCATTCCTCCCAAGTGCCTCCACTTCCCCCCCTCGGGAATCGGGCCGGAAGAGTCAAAGGGGGAGGGAAGAACTGCAAAAATAATTCAACATACATTTTATACATAGGAAAGAAAAAGTCAAAAGAAGAAAAATTATATGGGAGAAAGGACAAGAAAGGAAATGAAGATTATAGAGAACTGTCGTGCTAATCAATTCCATTAAGGAATAATAAAAGAAATTAATCAGTATGAGGAAAAGGCTTAAATGGAATAATGGGAAGAGTCTCCTCCTTCTTCTCCTCCCTCTCCTCCTCCACTTTTTTGCTCACTGATAAATTGTTTGCGAACTCTCTCTCTTTCTCTCTCTCTCACTTGCCCCTTCCACTCCTGTGTTCCATGTGTGTGTGTGTACACCCATTACATATGTATGGAACCACGTGGATAGGGATCCCCGGCTGACATGCGAACTCTCTGTAATCATGTGTGCCATCTCCGATCGTGGGTGGTAATTAAAAGACTTTTGTGACAAGAAAACATTCATCGTTGTCTTCCGTTCCTCCACTTCTTCTTCGTCGTCTTCCTCGTATTTTTTTTTTCACGATAAGATCCCCCCAACCAAAGTACGTCTCTATACCATTATATCACTATATATGATTAGTGTGTTGTGATTACCCTCTAATAATGGTGCCTCCGTCTCCCTTGTGGTGGTTGAGCGGATTGGAATGATGATAATGGCGATGATGATGACTCCTCAAATTACTACCAGACTATTGTGGACTAGTACTAGTGACAGATTTTTCTAATCACAAACTATTTTATCTCTTTGATAATTTTTTTTTATCTCTCTTTCTCTGGGTTAATCTCACCATCTCCACTCCTTCAGACTCATTCCCCCTGGGTTAGTCGACTTTCTCTTTAATAGCAAGCCAACTCCTTCTACCCGTTGTACCCACTCATTTTCGTGGATGAATTCCTCAGCTTCCGGTCTGGTGCACAATGGGAGGGAATTGACAATACGTGTTTTCTCAAACAAAGGGGCAATCTTTAAAAAACCACTAAAATCCAGTGGAAGACTTTCATTTACAGTGAAAATCACGGAGAGACACTAACACTCAGAGAAACAAATAAAAAAAGGAGGGGAAAAATGAGTGGATATTGGATCCTCTACTCTCGTTTGGACTGATATGACAGTACTGTTGTCTCTAATCTATACCATTGTGTGTCTTACGTCTACTGTATACACATTATACCTGTACATACTACAGGGGTTAAATTGTTCACGTTCTCTTCCTTTCTTTTCCACTCATATATAGATACGTGTAAAAAAATAAAGGGGGAAAAAATTAGACCCATTATTACCAACAACGATGTTCCTACCTGTTTGTACAGCGAATGGGAAGGGACGAGAGGAAATTTGGGCTCGTACCGTCAAAGTAACTACTTCTACTACTGCATCGACGGTGGATTGTGGCAGGGTTTCTTAGCCCGCGCACACCATGATTAAATTACCCATTACACAAATAGAAGTGCGGAGGGAGCGAGTGGTTGTTATTGCTGCTGTTGTTGTTGTTGTTGTTGTTGTTGTTGCTGGTGCCGGTGAAAAGTCTTTCATAACTATGCCTTGTCTGAAAAAAAAAGTGTTTTCGACTTGTTTTTAACGACGACGACGACGTCGACGACGACGACGACGACGTCGACGACGACGACTTTACTTTCACTACTACTACGTCTACTACTATTAGCTTAGCTGTCGTGTTTCCCTTTCCCCCCTTCTACAAATACTTAGGTGGGGATTTGTGAGCGAGTTAGTGATAAATACTCGCTCGTACATAGTGCCAGTGCCTCACGTACTTACATATAAGCAAACATATATAGACGTTGAAGACGGGAGAATGGGTGTCTTGTAACCGATTTGGTATCGAATTTCCCTGGGAAAAAGATTTTCGTTACAAAAAATATATGGACACATACATACAGTGAGTCATTCTATCTCCCATTTTTTTTATTCTACCACGCGTAAAAAAAAGGTAGATCGTTAAATAACATGGAATTACCTTCCCCCTTTTTTTGAATATTTTTTTTTTCACTGGGAGATAAAAATAAACATGGCCTACCATACTAGTGTATGAGAGACAATTTGTTGACACGGTGTTGCTTTAATGATATGTATGAAAAAGACCCTGACTTTTAAAGGGGAGAGACATTGAAGAGGAAATGGGATTTTGGCTATTTTGTTCTGGTTGGAGGACATTTTGATTATTATACTATACTCCTCTCCATATTATTCATGGGACACGCACACACATATGTATATGCATGTAATATGCAATGTAATTAAAGGGAGTGGAACGCCGGATTCTCAAGTGCCATGGTCGAATGAATGCTTTCCCCCTCATTTTCATTTTTACGATCCAGGACACAATTACCTTTTACTATATACCGGCAATATCCTCATTACTTTGTCCTCACTTTCTCCCAGTGAAAGTAGCTTGGGGGACTTGTGATATTAAAACTGCTATACAACAAAAAAAAAACATTTATTACATGAACATAAACTAATAGTGGTGGTAATATTATTAAATAGTAATAAAAAAAACTCTCACTCAAGTGTGTGTCGTGTGTGAGGTCTCTCACACACGGGAAGAGAGGGCCGAACAATGAGTGAAGGGATGAGTGTGAGTCCTCCCACACTCGTAATTAACTCCGTGCTCTCCTCCGACTTGGAGAGTATGAGTTATGGGAGTTACGGTGGCTCCGAGGTCTACTGGGACTGTAGTGACCTGGCCTCCCTCGAGCGATCTTTGATGTCCGACTCCACATCTCTCAATAATTCCTCACTACCCAGTCGGTCTTTTCTAGGGACCAGTGGCCTTCATGGATTTAGCGGGAGTACGGGTCGGAGACGAAGCAGCAATAATGGGGGGAATGGCGGGAGCAGCATGGCCGGGAGCTTCGGTGGATTCAGCCCCATGTCCACGAATAATGACAATGGCTTTGAACCCTGTTCCAGCAGGGAGGTCTTCTTGTCACCCCGAGTCTCCTTGGCCTCCGCCGAGACCTTTGCCAGTCTCAGCAATAATAATGGGGATCATGGTGATCATGGAGATCAGGCTGATCATGGTGATCCTGGTATGCTCTCTTTCCTTTTTTTTTTTTTTTTTTTAAATATCTATTAACATACTTTCGTGAGATAATTACTCTTAGATTTATTCCCCCTTATTTATACAACTATGCATATGTCCATGCATATATCTCCTTTCTAACCTTATTGCATATAATTACTATAATATGTACTTGAGTATCTGTAATTCACCCTTTCATTCATCTTGGTTCATGTACATGTGTATACATATTACACACGATCTTGTATGCCTGTAACATCTCATCTTGACCACACATTTCCATCCTCGTTCGTGCCGGTTACTGCACACGTAAAACACACATCTTCCAATTTGTGCATGCTCAATCTCCGAACGTTGGCACATTTAAATTGAAATGTATAAGACTTATAGGGGGAGGGGAAGGAGGTAGTAGACGCTATCTCCATAATAATTATTCCGAGAGACAAAACTCCTCACATTTATATGGGGATAATGCTCCTTCAATTATCACGCCTTGCCACACCAACCCCTAATTTGTTGAGGAAGCAAGGGGAAGTAAGGCGATGGGTTTTGATTGTCTTTTGAATTATTTATGGGTATATTTCTTTCCCTATGCTCCCACAGACTCTTTCTCTCGCTTTCCCTCGTATCCAGAAAAGACATATAACACACACCCTGTCCCATAATGTCCCTTTCGCCTGTCGCTTTAATGTCATCTCCCAATGTTTCCTATACATGATGAACTCTCCTTCGGTGGGTTTTTATTTATACACATGTCTATACACACACATTAAGGGAGGGTGGAGATATGTAGGTTATGGTGTATACCCTGTACTTTAGGATGGTAGTGTGTGGGAAATAAATGACAGAAATAATCTTGTCCTTTTCCCTTTGTCATCATCTTCATCACTCGCCATCCTCCTTCTCAAGCCATTTAGTATCTCGTTTTTCATTATTATTATCATTAAGACACCAATATGTTCTTCGGAACCTTCCCTCTACTCCCTCTGCTCCATGTTGGGACTTTTTTAATGACTTTTGCCGTCTTTTCCTTAGGACGACACTCCTTTCTCTTTCCTGGATACTGGGAGAGTGAAAGAGCAATTGAGCAGGCGAGAGCGAGAGGGAGAGAGAGGGAGACAGAGCAATGGATATAACGGGGAAAGACAAGACAATAGAGTCAGCGAGAAAGAGAGAGAGAGAGGCACAGCAATAAAGTGGATGATGGAGAAAGAGGGATGAAGAGGAAGAGAAAGTCATTGAAGAAAGTGGGGGGCAGAGAGGGAAGAGAGAAATTTGTCCATGTAGTATCTTTGGCCATTTGTTTTTCTCGCCGTCATCCCAAATTTCCTTTCCTCTGTCCTTCCTGACTCCAGACAATTTTCGGGTGTCAAGTCACACTCTCAATTTATGAGTCAATGAGTTCATAAAGTAGTGAAGATCCTTCTTTCTCATTACATTACATCTACAACTCATACTCCATAGAATGAGCAGTACAGCCTCACAGAATTCGAAGTAAGGGAGAGCGTCCAAGTGCTTTAATTCTTGCCTCCTCCTCCGCTTTTTTTTTTTACTAGCTGCTATAGATTTTGTAATTAAGGTCTCTCTATCCTTTTGTCACTTTACAAGGACTTGGCTATCCTTCTCTTCCTTTGTTTGCTCTTTCATGGCTGCTCTCTCTCTCTTCCAGCTAATCATTTTCCGGTTTAGATTTTGTTCTTCATTTTCTGCACACTCTTTCCCTTGTTTACTCAGTTCCGATCCTACGACTATATGAGTGTATGATTTTGTACCACCTACCACCAGCTTAACCAAACGCTACTTCCTCCTAATTGTTCAAGAGCAAAAAAAGGGTGTGTGAGTATGGGTCTTATTGTCAAAGGAAGTTTAATCCCATTATGATCGGCCAGTCTTAACTATCTCGACATTTGAGATACTATCCTGTAAAGTATGGGGGAATTTTTTTCCCTTTGTTCCCATTCCTTGCATCTACTACAGAGAGTTCATAAAATGCGGGACTTCGCCTTCTTTTCTTCCCACTTTTATATTTAATGCTCAGCATATGAAGCTCTGGGAGAGTGCTTGTGAATATACTTTCCCTTGCTTTCACTTTCTCTCTCTTTCACTTTCTCTCGTTCTATCTCTCACTTTTTTTCGCTCTCTTTCTGCATTTCTCTCGCTCTCTCTCTTTTGCTTTCTCTCGCTCTCTTTCTGCCTTTCTCTCGCTCGCTCTCTCTTTTGCTTTCTCTCGCTCTCTCGCCCTCAATTTCGCTTGTGCCCGTATAATTTCCGGAGACAGCTCCTCCTATGCACATAGCATTATTATTGTCATTTTAATTTACGGCACGTTTAATTTCCACCCGAGTGAGGGTAGAAAAGGCTAGATTTCGTACATAATAATTATGTATTATCGCTGTCTTCACTTATGCCCTAACTTTTTTTGCTCTATAAGTCTCTAAGCTCCGTTATACCAGGGATAGTTGAAGAGCTTTTAAGGGCTTGAAAGCCAAAACGAGATACAGGGGGAGAAGCAAAGGAGAGAGAACGAGAGAAAGAAAGAGAAAGAGAGAGATCGAGAGAGAAAGAGAGAGAAAGAAAGCATAGGAGAGTGAGAAGGAGAGAGATCGAGAGAGAAAGAGAGAGAAAGAGAGAGAAAGAGAGAGATCGAGACAGAACGAGAGAGAAAGAGAGCATAGGAGAGAGAGAAGGAGTGAGAGCAAAGGAGAGATTGGAAGAGAGCAAAAATAAGATCTGTGAACTGCATGTGTAGATTTCTCAAGTCTTTTGTTCCTATCAGCCTTGTAGGCGTGTGTGACCAGTACAAAAGGATATTTTATTAACCACTGAGTTATTCTATATGCATGGTAATACGAGAGCTCCAAGTCCTAGTACAGATCGTTTCTGGTGATACTTTCCATTTTACATGAGAATGTAGCACTAGTAGCACTAGTATTCTTTGAAGACGGAGGAACAACATAACATAGATGTATACATACATCAGATTGTTAGTTGCTGTTCGTGTACGCTTCACACTAGTCTTCTTTTTTTCTGGTCCTTTCACTCTCCCTCTCTCTTTCACTCACTCACTCACTCACTCACTGGGCTGTAAGAGAAAAGAAGAAGAAGAAGAGAAAAAAACGGAGAAAAAAATCTCAACTCTTTCAAGATGTTATTGGAGATAGTTATACCCACCGATGGAGGTTCCTTGATACAGTGGAGAGGGAAAGACAGAGAAAGGAGAGATGTGTATGAGATGCGTTAAAATTTATTGTTGGGAAGAAAAGAGTAAAAGTGAACGGAAAAAGAAAAATGGGCTTGAGGAATGAGGGTATTTTTTTTGGGAGAGGAAAACGACTTTACTGTTATCGGGAACTTATATCCTTATAAGGGTATTTATGTACGGAATAGACTTTCTCTCTCTATTTTCCTCCCTTGGTCTCCCTCTGTCTCTCTCTCTGTCTTTCTACAAAAGTAGTTAAAGTGTTCCATCGCTGTTCTTGTTCAACTACTGCTGTTGCTGCCACTACTATCATTTGATCCACTCTTACTTTTTTCTTCATCTTTTGTCGTTCTGTCTCCTCAAGAAAAAACTCTTCTTGTCCACCTCTACCTCCTACTCCTCCTCCTCCTCCTCCCATGCTTTCTCCTCATATTCGTACCCTCCGATTTTTTTCTCTTTTCAGTTTTTTTCTGGCCTTTTCCTGGTCCATGAATGAGACAGGAAATGAAAGTTAGGTTTGATGTACTTGTTGGTTTGTCTCTTATAATGTCTTGAGAAAAGGAGAAGATGACATAAGAAGTGAATGGGACCATTTCTGAGGACGTGGACCAGATACTGTTTGAGTGATATTATCTCATGAACCCGGAAAGGAAATGGGTACAAGGGAGATATGATGGAAAAAATAGATATTTGAAGGAGGAGTACAAGTACAGTAGTTTCATCATTGAAAGGGGATTGGAAATGGCCAGCATTTAGATGGAAAGGGAGAAAGTAATAGCCAGACTTTTTCTTCTCTTGACGCAAATACTTAAACAAGAAAAGTAATTTCAAAGAGTGTAAGTACAGATTTCATTTATGCATGAGAAAAGGATCATTTGCAGAGAAATGTCGTTGAAACAAGGAGCAGAAAATTTGCTTATGTGAGCTAGGGCCTTGTACAAAGGTTACCAAGGATACTGGCCGGAAATGCACTTTCTCTCATAAAGAGGAAATCCAATTTCATTCTAGTGATGGCTTAAGGCTGGACCAAATTTGAAAAGAAAGTCACTTGTTTCGCGAGGAAGAAGCCAGAGGGCGGCAGAAATGGGTGAGAAAAGGAACGCCTTGAAATAATCTAAATCTTCCCAAGAAGCCTTTTTCTCCCTCCGCTGGAACCCAGAAAGGAGGAGGACAAAGGCATATTGAACAAGATTGGGAGAAACAAGATCAAGAGGTTGAAAATGGATGGGAGGAAAGCATTGACAGCCAGAGGGAATGGGAAGGAGAGTAGGGAAAAAAGCAAGTAAATACAAATAACACACACACACAAAAAGAAAAAAAAAGGAAGTTGTGGGGAAGGAAAAAGGAAGGAAGGCGGGGAGGGAAAGAGGTTTAGTGAAAAAAACAGGGAAAAACATGGAATAGTGATGAAGGGAGAAGGACAAGAATAATAGTGGGAGTGTTGAAATTAGATTTTTCTTCCCTTCTCCCTCCCTTTCCCCTCCAACTGATTAGGACTTGACTTCCCCCTCCCCCTCTTGCTTTCATAGGAACGTGCATTACCCCAAAGTGTCTGTAATTTGGACCAAGAGCCAAGTGTGCCAATGTGATATGCGGCGAGGGACAGGGTCCTGTATACGTATCCAATGCCAACGGACCATGTATGTACTTTCTATGAGAGGCCGTGAGCGTTTAAACAAACAACATGCACTCAAATGTTTTCTTTGGATTGCATTTAAATAATAAGACGCATCATCCTCCTCTCGTCCAGTGAGGGGAAAGGAGGGGAGAGAAGGAAAAGGGAAAGCTGGGAAAGGGAAAGAAGAGGAAGAAAGAAGAGGGAAAGAGTTAGAGAAAATAAGGCATATATTCTATTGATTGACCCAAATTTCTACCTGTGCCTACACTCCTATATATGTATGCAGTCCCAACCGCCGTCACGTACCAGGGCGTACATATATGGACCTATACATATACATCCACATGCGACTGCAACCTCACTTTTCTTTCACATGCTTTTATGGACTTCTGGCAATGTCGCCAGAAACGGGCTGGAAGGGACAGAGGAAACATAAAGGGAAAGAGACGGCATTAAAGGCAAGGCAATTACGGAACATTAACTTACGGGGACGGAATGAGCGGGTGGGGGGAAAAGGTAAAGAAATAACACCGGGGAAGAGAAAGAAAGGAGAGGATGAAAGAAATACTATGGGGGCAAAGGCAAAAATGGGAGAAGGTGCGGGAATGGAAATAATACAGATTCCGTAAAGGGGCTGACAGTATTGCGAGCTTGCAAAAGAGCTACAAAGACAAATGGGAAATTCAGAGGGAATTGCAAGTGGACGGTCCTTGAGGCTGTACATCATCCGAACGCCCTAGAACCAAACTAGGGAGAGAAAAGGTGAGGTTGGAGGGATTTTGAAAAACACCGGGTTGTCCGGAGGAAAGGGAAAAAAGAACATGGAAAAATCGGGAAGTGAAAGTAGATTTCATTGAACATTGTTCAAAATTCTTTAGTACATTAAAAGATTGGAAAATATTACATTAGAAGAAAAAAGTACATAAAAAGGGGCAAGTACCCCAAAAAATGCGTGAATAGGAAGAACCAGAGATTTTTGGAAACGCAGACGAACATTGTAAAGAAATGCAAACGTTGTACAGAAATGCGAACGTTGTGCAGAAATACGAACGTTGTCGAATAGAAAAAAAATATTTCAAGAAATCTCCGAAGGATGTGACAGCTAAAGGAGGAGCATGCTTGAAGGAGCATGCTTGAAGGCAAAAACAGTTTTGAAAATGTTGGAGGGGATAGGAAAAAGAGGGAGAAAAAAAAAGAAGAAAACTCTGTATCTATAGTAAAAGTTGAAGAAAGCGGCTTTTAAAAAAATGCAAGGTATGCTGGTGGAAAAGATTGAATGTGGGGAAACGACAAAATGGGTGAAGAATAGTTGTTTTAAAATATGGTGGAAGAAGCCAAAAAGGAGATAAAAGGGATGGGTGTAGGGACTATAGTGAAAAGTCAAAGGTATTAACTGGGGATAGACAAACACATTGAGAGGAGACAAGTGCCGGAGTTGTCTGGTGGAGGGGGTGAAGTGCGGACGTGAAAGAATTGAGCGCCTTAAGCCCGCTTTATCATCCATGTTTACTGGTAATGCTTTTGGTGGGAATCAAGGGGATAACACGGGGTTGATGGTCAATAGTCCCTCCATTTACAAATGTACATAGACAAGCCTCCCTTCTCTGTCTACTTGTCTCTTTGGTGCTGTACGATCGTATTATGATAAAAGCTCAACACTTGAACCTTCTCTCTCTACATCTATCTCCCTTCCAAGCTTTCTCTCCCTATTTTATTCCCTTTCTTTTTATCTCCATTCCTTCCCTGTACCCTTGCCCTTTCTCTTCTCCTCATTTTCCCTCTGTCGCCTTTCCCTCTCTCCCTGAATGTACGAACCCAATCTTTTCATGATTCCCCATGTATATTTTGTTTGCGGTCCATCTTGGTAGCTTTTGTCGACACAGCAAATACTTAAGCTTTGTGAGCTTTATAACTTTGTTGCACTTAAATCACGAATACCAGAGCCCCGAAATTTGGGTCTTTCAAAAAAAAACTTTCTATTAGTTGAAACAAGAGTTCAGAGACGCTTTTCAAGTTTCTCCATCCTTTCTGTTGCTCGTTCTTTTGGTTTCGCTGTTGCTTTCTCCCTTGCTCTTTTGGTTTCTCTCTTGCTCTTTTGTTTTCTCTCTTCCTTTCTCTCTCCATCTCTTTCCAGTTTGTACTTTTCTACACTCATACTTTTGACATTGTCAACTTGTAAGCTAATCAAATTTGGACCAAAGCACGATTCTTTCCCATCCATCTCCCTTGTCTTCCCTTCCTGGTTGCCTCCACCTCTTCATGCCTTTCCCCACTCTTGTACCCTCCCACTTGATACCATCTTCATCACGGTGAAAAGTCACAATGTGTCCTCAAAAACCTCGTGCTTGTCCCAGTTGGCAGTATATGGCTTTATTTCAGTTTCGCACAGGAAATTTTGTATACCTTTGGAGTTGAGGGGGGCGGGAGGAGGAGGAGAAGAAGAAGAGGTTTGATGTCGAGATTTCTTCTCTCACCACATCATTCACACACGAAGCTAGAGTCACTTTCCCGCCTCTCGTTACAAGTTCCAGCTAATTATATTAGATATCATGTTACAGAAAAACCTGTAACACACACACAGTCTCTCTCTCTCTCACATATACTCTGTTTGCTTGTCACTCCCTTTACATTCTAAAATTTCTTGATGACACGCGTGTCAGTGTTTGGGGAGGGAGGGAGAAGGTTTGTAGTTGAGCTTTTAGCATTTCTCCTCCAGCCCGGGCTTTAACTCATTATTTGCCCTGTAATTATTAACAGATCACTAGGCCCGTAACTACTGGTTTGGTGTTGGTACAAATTTATGAGAGGCTTGAGCGGAGCAAGAGAAAGAGAAACGCGAGAGGGAGAATGTGAGAGAATGAAAGCGAGAGAGGAAGAGAGAGAAATAGAGCGATATAGAGAGAAAACAAGAGAAAGAGAGAGAGAAAACAAGAGAAAGAGGGAGAGAAAGCAAGAGAAAGAGAATGGAAAAACAGAGCAAAGTTTGTTTTTGGTGTCCACTGTCATCTAGTCTCTCTCGTGGTTCCTCGCATGTTCAAGCTGAGTAGCAGATGTTGTAGTAGTGTCGTAGTAGTAGTTAGTATTAGTAAAAGGTAAAAGTTGTATTGACAGTGGATGTGATAGAAAGGACAGAAGTAAAGGTTCCCACACGTGTTAGTCACACAAGAGTACTCCTACCAGCTTATAATGTAGGTATATGAGGGAGCGAGTGGGGATTTTAATGTATCCAAATGTAGTTTTAAATCCTCGTTTTTTTGTACATCTTCCTCTCTCTTTCTCTCTCTCTGTCCCACTCTTTGTGTTTTCTCCGGACATTTCCCCCTTCTACATGCTCCTGCTTAAGTTCCATGTGTGTGCCCGCACACATGCACATATGTGTGGATGCAGGTAAAACATGAAATAATGGAGAGGCTTGATCTCCCTGAAGTTTTGTGGTAAAAAATGTACAAGTTTGTTCCTGTGGCTTGTATCTATTATCTGTATCAGGACGCAACACTTTGTTTGTAGTCTTCTTTTCCCGGACTTTTTGCCAAGTTAAAAACTTTTCCCGTGTTTGCATTTGTACTTGTGTGTAAATGAGAAAGGGAACTACGGGGGGGGGGAAGGGATGACCAGTGAAGACTTTTTTTTTTACTTTATATGTCAAAGTACCAGTATGTGTAAAAGGGTGAAGTGGTCGAAAAAAAAATTGCCGGGGGTTTTACGGCAAACAACCTTCCCAAGGATTAATGGGAGTGAAAGTTTGGAGAGGATACACTCTGATGTGTTTGCTCTTTTCTCCGCTTGTCTGTTCTTCACAGTCAGATTTGGTGTTGTCGGGGCTCTGCTATCTCTTCCAAACCTTCGCTCCTCTCTTCCTTTCTCCCCCCTCAAAACACGACTTATTGTGGGGGCTCAATGTAAATAGAAAGATCGTCAGTAGAGGGAAATGCATCCTCTGTTTTCATCTGCTGTTCTTCTCACTCTTTTTCCTCCTCCCCGTTCTTATGCTCCATGTACTTCTATCCTATATCTCCTATATCTACAAACTATTGTCCAACTTTTTTGGAAGAAACTGAAGGAGGAGAGAGAGAGAGCGAAAAAAAAGAATGGGATGTCTTGTGAGGAAAAAGTCAAAGTTTTGTAGAATGCAAGTTAAAGGGAAAAACGGAAGAGAATGCGTGAGTATAAATTGGTGCAGGAGTGTGCTGGTCTTAGCAAAGACATTTGTTACTCCAGTGACTTGAAAATAACCAGTTACAGGGAGAAGATGAGGGAGAAACTGGGGTAGAGAGAGAGAAAGCGGAAGAGCGGAAGCACGAGAGAGAAAGCATGAGAGAGAAAGCGAGAGAGAGAAAGCATGAGAGATAAACCTATAGAGAAAGAGAGAAAAAACATGAGTGAGAAAGCGAGAGGGAGAAAGCATGGGAGAGAAAGCGAGAGAGAAAGTGAGAGAGAGGGAGTTAACAGGAATGGGAAAAATGAGAGGAAGAAACTTGAAGCTAGAATATGTGTTTATGTGTGGAGAAAAAAAAAATGGGATGGGTGTTCTCTCCAAATCCACATGAGGGGCTGTATGCCTTTTGTAAGGACATTTTTTTGTGGGAATGAAGCCAAAAAACCAAGACGAGGATTTTGGGCATTGATCCTACTGGAGGTGATGGTGGAACTATAGCGTCTGTTAACGGTAAAGGAGAAGGAACAAGTGTACGGGAGGGAGAGAGCTGGTAAAAAGAAAGAGACAGCAGAATGGAAAGGGAGAAAAAAATGGTGGCTTGAGGTTGTATCAAGAGAAAGCTAGAAAAAAGTAAAAAATGGGCAAATCAAAAAATTGTAAGAAACAGCGAATGAAAGCGAGGGAGAGAAAGAAAGAGAGGGAGAGAGATGGAAGAGAGATGAAAGAAAAGGTTTTTGAATTTCCAGTGGAACGTGTTTGAGAACAAGAGCAAGAGCAATAGAAAATACCCAGTTGTAGCCATCGTTTGTGAGGAGAATGTAAAAATTCCTACAAAAAGGTCGATTCATCTCTCAAGCCTTTTTTGATGCCTCCAGTAGAGTGTGAGCTCAGTTTTGTATTATGTTTTTTTTATCTTATACTCCATTCCCACGAATCCAGACGTGCACAGAGATATTGTGGTTCGGGGTGTTTATACGAGAAAAAAAAAGTATTCACATGGGAGATCAATTGAACGATCTATAGAGTTAAAGAATGAAAGAAAGAAGTTGACCGATTTTTTTCTACATCACTTCCCTTTAACCAAACCATCCACCAATATTTTCCGCCTCAAACATTGGATCAAAGTGAAAGTTACATAAACATAAAAAATTTTAAAAATGCTCTGACTCCAAAGGTGACTGAGATTTAAATAAGCTGTTCTTGAGACATTGCGAATATTTTTTTATAAAACCTAAGAGGAACATGCCGAGGGCATGAAAATGATGGAAGAACAGTAAGATCTTTTTGAGGAGAGGGGGATAAAAAAAAACGGCGACATAAAACACATGTGACAAGAAATTGAGGGCCCTGAAAAATAAACTCGATGAAAAAGGCGTTGACAGCCTCAAAAAATATGTACACACACGACATCGAAATCTTAAAAAAAACTCAAGAAGTCAAGAGTTGGAGATGAAGAAAGAAGGAATCAAAGGGATGAACATTTGATGAAAATAAAGTGGATTCAAAAGCAAAAGGTAACACCTACGGGAGTTGACACGCACATAAAGGGAGAAAGTGAGAAGGGGGAATTAGTAAGATGACGTTTAAAGCTTTAAAGTAATGTTCAGGAGAAATAAAAGGAATAATAACAAGGAATTATGGCGGGCACCAAGCGGGAGAAATTGTCATCGTTCATCAACCGCCTAATATTTCAGGACTTGGACTGGCGTAGAAATGTCAGGGTGATAGAAAGGGGGGGCTCTGCAGAACAAAGAAGAATAGCATCCAGTCAAAGACTTAAAAAAAGAAAAAACCAAGCATCTGGAAATGACGAAGTTCAAACCGGAGAAGACTGAGAAAAAGAGATGGAAAAATAGCCTTACCTGAAAATAGAGAAAAGACCGAAAAAGAATGTGTATGAGAGTAGATGGAGACAAATTTGACAGTCAAAGAGGAAAATAAAAGGAAATAGATGAACAAATGGATAGGAACAGAAAGAAAGAGAGAGAGACAAAGAAGATGAGCCACAGCGAAGGGAAGAGAAGAAGAAGAGAAAGTGGTGATGGAATAATTGCATTCAATAATAGTCAAAAAACAGAGATAAGCTAGTTTGATAGATAAAGTAGCAAATACAGAGATAAAGGGTTTTCACAGAGATAAATGGGCAAATAGAGATGTAAGTGAGTTTAAAAGATGCATACAGAGACACGTGAATTACAAAGAGAGATAGAGATGCATACAGAGACACGTGAATTACAAAGAGAGATAGAGATGCATACAGAGCTACGTGAGTTACAAAAAGAAATAAAGGGGGAAATAGAGAGATAGATGATTAAAAAGAGAGCTAAATGGGCAAATAGAGAGGTAAGTGAATTTGAAAGAGAGTTGAAGGGACAAATAGAGTGACAAGGGAGTTTGAAAGAGATATAAATATGCAAATAGAGAGATATGAGGGTGTCCAACAGAAATAAGAGAGGGACAAAAAGAGAGGCATGAGTCCCCAAGAGAGTTAAAGGGGAAAACAGAGTGATAAGCAAGTTGGCGAGAGATAAAGGGGCAATGTGAGAGATGAGTGAGGGCTAAAGAAATGAAAGAGAGACATCGGCGAGAGTCATGAATATTAAAGACAGCAATCCAAGAAATCCCGGTAAACATGAATAAAGGGAGAGAAACTCGAAGGGAAAAGTAGGAGCTGGGAGAAAAAAGGAGATATTAGAAGGCGCAAAGGGAAAATATGTAAAAGAGTGAAGAAGTGAAAGGAGGAAAGGAGAAAAGGACGTCTGTTGACACAATCCTCAGGTATTAAGTAAATATGTTGAAATTACTTGCCACATCCCGTGATGGATGTGTTTGTGTGCTCTCTCCCCGACTGATTCATTGTTGGGTGAATCACCCCGTAACACTGCAAAGAGCAGGAGGGGTAAAAGGAAAAAAAAATGAATTTCACCTTTTAAAGTCACAAATGTTGTTACATATTATAGATATATGAAATGGTACTTTACACGTGGCTTGGGTTATGTACCCTTTGCGGAGGTTTTTTTTTTTTTTACTTTAAAGAAAATTTACTAGTGCTCAACCCGTCTGACTTGTATTTTCTCTTCCTCTCCTTTTTCCCTTACATTGACTCTTTAAATTTGGTGGTGACTCCATAGAACTTTGCATCTTTGTCTCCCACTCCCATTTTTTTACGGCTCCTGTTTTTCTTTCTTTTTTTCCCTTTCTTTTTACTTCTTTCATCTTCCTCTTCAGTTGTTCCATGTCCCCTTCCTTTCTCTCAGACTTTGTCGAGTGCAGTGCCTTTATTGGAGACGAACGGTCCCTGGTGCCCAATTCTTTTTCTCCTCCTGCCTACTCATTATCTATGTGCTCATTAAGCCTTATGAGAGGGTGAGAGGAGGAATGTCGCCGGGAAGGGTTAATGGCCAACAACGGAATCAAATATTTCATACATATTTCCTCCTTCTCTCACTCCATCCCCGCTCTCTTTTTGTGTGTAGAAAGATGAAAAAAAGATGTGTTTCTTCATCTTCCCTAGTGGTTTTTTTTATCTTATTTTATCTATTTTTTTCCTTTTTTTCACACATCTCTTATATGCCCTTATACTCGTTCCACTTTCCCTAGTATCTGCTCCATTCTCGATATTTTATGATTATTATTTCCCCAGCTCTTTCTACCTTTTTTTTGCTATGCCAGTTCAGGTGGTGGTTGCTTTTTTTCTTATTCTAGTCTTCCTCATTTTTCATCTTGGGGTGACTACACAAGGTTTCTTGGGTTTGACGTCATAAGGCAATGCACCTTTTTCGTGTACATGGGACTTTTTTTTGATAAGTTTGTGCTCACTGTGGTGGTAATTGGAGAAATTGTTCCCTTTTATATTGCTCTGGTTTTTAACAGGGATGGATCTCCAGTTTCTCTTGGCAGGCTTTTTAACATCTGCCATTCTTCCCAGTTTACCCCAATTAATCTTGCTAGTCAACCACTGATTGTCCTGTCAGGATTATCTTGTCCATGTCGTGTTTTCTCTGCTTCCGCCACCTTTTCCTTTATTGCCTCTTTCTTATCCCTTTCTCTCTCTCTCTCTCTCTCTCTCTCTGAGGCGAGTTCATCCTTTCTCTCGTGTTCTCTCTCGTTTTGTTTTCTCTCCTCTTTTCCTCTTTTGCTCCATGTATATTGTTACACTTTCTCTCTTTTCATAGTACCTTTGCCCCTCTCTCTTTCTTCTCCCACTTTCTCTCTCGTTTTATTTTCCCTTTCTCTGTTTTTCTCTTTTCTTCCTCTTTCTGTATTTGCGTCTCTCACTTCTCTTCTCCTCTCCCGGGACTTCTCCGACTTTCTCATTCTGTATAGTCTCTCCGTCTTTGCAGCTATTTTTGCGTGGTCTGTCCATCCTCTGTCTATTATTCCTCAGACTTCCTCTTCTTCTAATTTCGCTTTCTCTCTCTCTAATCCATCCTTTCTATATTTGACACTCCTAGCTTCCTCATCGGTATTCTTCTTATATAGGAGAATAACTATTCCTTCACGCCCCTCCTTGATGTCTTGGGCGATGTGTTCGGAGACATTGTTTTGTATGCTCCCCTTTACGCCCCTGTGAGCTTCCTTTTTCTATTCTGAGACACGCTTTTTCCCGAGTTGAGCTGTCTAACAATCAGCGCCGCTTCTGCCGTCATTAGTTCTCCATCAATGTTCCCTCGCCATGTCTCTCTCGCACTCTCTCTCTCATTCTCTGTCTCTCTCACTCTCTCTCTCACTCTCTCTCTCTCACTCTCTCTCTCCTTCTCTCTCTCACTCTCTCTCTCATTCTCTCTCTCACTCTCTCTCTCACTCTCTCTCTCAC
>JAQGBT010003461.1:0-19544 GCA_034698585.1 Disparrhopalites patrizii | reverse complement strand
GAGAGAGAGAGAAAGAGAGAGAAATGGAGACAGAGAAAGAAAGAAAAATAGAGAGAAATGGAGACAGAGAAAGAAAGAAAAATAAAGAGAAATGGAGAGAGAGAGAGAGAGAGAGAAAGAGAGAGAAATGGAGACAGAGAAAGAAAGAAAAATCAGGAGAGAGAAAGAGAGAAAAATAAAGAGAAATGGAGAGAGAGAAAGAGAGAAAAATGGAGACAGAGAAAGAAAGAAAAATGGAGGGAGAGATTGCAAAAGAAAAATAAACAGAGTCAAAATAAGGAAAAGAAAGTCGACAAGCGTCGTGATTTATTTATGCTATTTAAGCTACGAGTTTGTGGTATGGTTATTCCAGTGAAGCATTTAAAAGTGCACCCTACATTGCTGCTTAATGCCGAGATAATCATGTGGTTATACTGCATTATTCGCTACACGTCCGTGTCATAAACCATGTGATTACAATGAATGAATGGAATGAAGCGTATATTGTGTAGTAGTATACCATCAATGGTTAATGTTTGGTGTTGGTGATGGCTTCTGCCTCTCTTTCTCTTTTATGCGTGTCACCTCTAATAATAATAATCTCTCCGTCCCAAGTTATGTATTTGTGTGTGGGTCTTTCTCTCGTCTGGTCTGAGGTGAAATACTGGCGCTGTAAATACTACTACTAATTACTGCACTGCCGTTTTCCTTCCCTCTTCATGTAAATAGGTTTCTCCTGCTCCCTCTCTTATGCTTCTGCCATGTCAAAGATTTATTACCAGTCCCAGCATGTTACGCCTTATGGCTCATATTAATTGGTCGGAACCTATAATATAATGACCTTTTCATATCTATAAAAGCTTGAGCAGCTGGTGAAATTAATAATAGTAATGGCAATATAATAATATAAGGGGCTTGAATGATTAGAAATTCTTCCTTCTTCTTCGTCGTCAGTTTTTTTTTATGGCTTTATTGTTATTTGTATTCTTCGTTCCTGACTTTTTTTTCTTTATTATTGTTTCACGGGGGAAATGAACGGGGTTGACGTGGACAAAAAAAAGTGAAGAGTTCAAAGGATTTAGAAGCAAAAAGGGGAGAGAGAATTTCAGAATGAGGAAGGTACTAGCAAGGGGAAGGATTTGAATGCGTTTTAATGCTACATATGGTTGTGTATTAGTATATATCGATGCTTGTATGGATTATTTTCGACGAAGTGCTCCGACCTATTGTTAGTTGCAAAAAATGATTGACAAATTCTGAGCACGACTTCACTGATATTGACAGGATATTCCCCTTGATGATTCCTAGCAGAGAAAAAGAGAGGTAGAAATCTTACTTTGTACAGGATTTTAGTGCGAATCTAGTGAAAAACGCCCTATTCTAATCAAGAATTAGCAACAATTTGCCGTTTCAGCGCAAAATTCAAAAACAACAAAATAAAAGTTTTTGGAATTTGGCGTGACCTAACTGGCCTAATTCTTGTCTGATTGAGACAAAACTTTTTTTGGCTAGCTTCACAATAAAATGCAGCTTTACATCGGGCATTATTTCGTTTTTATTCTTTATAAGGTGAAGCTGTAAGTTTCAATCAAATTCATAAATTTATATTCAGTCACTTTTACAACTACATCTAATCGGCACATTTAGTCAAAAACAATCGTTAAGCATTGATATAATGCATAATATAATATATGTATAGGTTTGTACGTATATATTCTTGTATTGTGGGTAAATTACCCTAAAAAAGGGGAATTTTAATTGAGAGTAAAATACATGTCATTATTCCAAGAATAATAAAGAGTCACAATGAATACAGTACAAAGAGTCACTGATATGATAAGATGAATAAACAGACGATAGATAATAAATGTATCGTATGGAATTATGGACAAATTCTTTTTAAATGCTGGAGCAATGCCCTGGAATCCTACATCCTGTCTTATTATTATTCTTATTACGTATTCCTGGCATTATATTATGTACATATTTCCATAACTATACATATCGTCGTTTAAGAACCAAAACTGACTATCGTATACACAAGGATTCTATAGACTTGGTCAATTTTGGTTCTTAAACGATGATATATGTGTCTTATACATATCTTAATCTATTATGTATATACATACATTTTAAGGTAGAGTAGCCAGAATCATGGTGGAGAAAGCACAAAATATAATAAAAGCAGGAATGATTAGAAATAAATGTGAAAGGAAGGTAAATTACCCGTCGAAGATAAGGAAAGACCCTTAAAAATATGCCAAAGGGCAAAAGATTAAAATAATAAATTAAATAAATAAAGAAGCACAAGCAAAGAATAGTGAGAACAGGGAGCAACTCAGAGGCTATATGTACTCATGCCCGAGTGCCATTAAAATCCGTCTGAGGAGAATGACAATGTGTCCGAGCAAGCTCAGATCACACATAGGCATTACTCCAATAGATTTAATTATTATTGTTAATTATTATTATTGAAAGTCCACCATGGCGACGAGAGCAAATGGGGCATTTCCTCACAATATGTATGCATGTATCTAATACATATGTTCTGACCGTGTATACATGTGTATTTTTTTTTGTTCATGACTCCAGATTGAAGCCTTTGACATGGATGAGGGTGAGAATGGAAGACTGTCGTACTCCATAACATTCGGGAACACGGGTAATACATTCGGGATCGAGTCAGACTCGGGTTGGTTGTACCTAAATCGTCCCCTATTACTCCCGGTTGGGGAGACAAGCATGGAGTACCAGTTGACTGTGAAAGCGATGGATAATGGGAAGCCACAAGCCATGAGTGCAACAACGAACGTGAATGTCCTGGTGACTTTGGCCTCTGACGACGAGTCCCTGGCACTAAGATGTGATGATGAGAGACGGAATGGCGGAGACTCCAGCAAAAGCTTCAGCCGCCTCTCCTCCTGGGTTCATGTCAAGGAAAACTCAATCCCCGGAACATATGTAACCACCGTGAGAGTTGACAATAGTATCAGTGTCAGTTTTGAAATTGAAGGCAACAGGAATAATCTCTTTTGGATTGACTCCACCACTGGTGTCATCCTCGTGGGGAAGAATAAGAGACTGTTGGATCGTGAGACGAAATCTAGCCATGAATTGACTATAAGAGCAACTAATTTGGTAAGCTTCTCTTTCTTCTCTTCTATCTCTTCTTTGGTATGTTTTTACATACCCCTTTTTTTTTTATTCATTGGGGGTGTCATGTGAAAGACTCATGTTCCAAATAATGGCCTTATATGTTCCTATATTAGTGTCTACATGGTGGAGTAATTTGGCATAAAACAACATTATAAATACGGCACTCCCGGCGACTTACACCATCTCATTCATTGTGCACTTCCCATAGGTAGCTTTGCCCCCTCAAAGCCAAGGGAATTACGTTCCCTTGGAAAAACATGGGTGGATTTTTGCATCAACTTGGTAGCCCGGAGAATGTTTGTCCAAGCATAGTTGGTTTCACTCAAAGAATCAAATCTGATCTTCATCCCTAACTTCATTCTAAGTATCCTTCATATAAAATTCTTCGGGGCTCTTCTTTTTTTTTAAACGTTATCAAATGAAGCTGGTAAATTTTTGCATGGAGACCTCGAGGAAATCAGGAAATATGCCCAACCACGAGCTAAGACCAGTTATGCACGTACATATGTATAAGAGTTAAATAGGTGTAAAGGCACATGTTCCTCACTGATTTCTTTGCTCCCAGAAGGTGAAGGAGATTACGTGATGTAACAGGTCTCACAAATTATCTGGTAGGGAAGAGAAGACTGTCTTGTAACGGGACATTTCTCCATATTTTGTAGTAAAAAAAACTTACAAATTGTGTGGATTTTTATCTAGGATATTTTTTATGGGTTATTAAATTTTCCCCTGTATTTTCCTCTCTTTTGAAAAAAAAGTGCGTGTTGCAAATATGTAAGTGGAAGTGTTGCATATAGATGTAAGTGGCTCATATTTTCTGTAGATATTTATTACTTTAGTCAAAACATGAGCTGATATCGAGCCCTTGAGGGAAGTAGATACCTTTGACTGTATAGGGCATTACTTTTAGGGAATTGTAATTTTATCTTAATTGTGGGTGTAGTAGTACTCTGCTCGTTTTTTTTTATGATCAAAAAATATGATACCACACGGTCATTCCTATGTGGGTTTACTGACGTATAATTCCCATCTTGTAAAGGGGTTACACACGTGCTGGGGGGATATATAAAATGCATGGGATATAACAATTGGACTTCTTAAAGGAGCATCCTTGGTAAAAAGGAACATTTGTCTTCTTTTTTTTTTCTTTATAAAACATATGTAATAATAACAAAAAAATCCGCATGCATCGAATTTTGTTTTTCATGGTGGGGTTGGGGAATTTTTTT
The DNA here is from genome assembly GCA_034698585.1 of Disparrhopalites patrizii. Classification (NCBI taxonomy): domain Eukaryota; kingdom Metazoa; phylum Arthropoda; class Collembola; order Symphypleona; family Sminthuridae; genus Disparrhopalites; species Disparrhopalites patrizii. The sequence continues at coordinate 15,180 of JAQGBT010003461.1, read as the reverse complement.
TTTTCTATCTTTTACAGCGAGGCCTAACAGCCACATGCAAAATTCATGTTGTCGTAGAGGATGAAAATGATAACCCGCCAAGTTTTACTGTGATTTACTACGAGGGACAAATAAGTGAGGCGGCCACTTTGGGCACGTTGGTCATGGAGAGAGTGACTGGGGGGAGTGACAGTCCATTGGAGTCGGGTTCCACGGATCATCGGAAGCCTTTGGTATTACATTCAACGGACTTGGACGTGGGTAAGAATGCCCTGGTCACGTACTCCATTATTGAGGATGAGGAGATGAGGACCATCTTCCACATTGACCCCTCCACGGGTGCCTTGAGACTCGTCACGCCCCTTGACTTTGAGAAGAGATCCCGGTACATCTTCCACGTCCGTGCCGTGGATGAGGGCGGCTTATTATCCTCCAACATTGCCCTGGTCAATGTGAGCATTCTCAACGTGAATGATCAGGCCCCCCTGGCCAAATCCGCCAGAATCGAGCTCTTCCTCCCGACAATCAAAGGGTTCTTAGTTCATAGTGTGGAGGCCAAAGATGCGGATGGGGATGAATTGAGCTTCAATATTACTAGGGGCAACAATCAGGGTTTCTTTACTATGGGTGGTCACCAAGGGGAGATTCGCATTGCGAAGACGGACAATTTCATGGGGGCCAAACACGTCTTGGAGGTGAGTGTGAGTGATGGGCGATTCACGACCGTCGCCACCATCAATATCCATGTGAAACCCCTGGAGAGGAACCCTCATTTTGCCTTCCGCAATTCCACCTTCCTCACCAGTACCATGGAGAATTCCACCAAAATCATCAATTTAATCTCACTCACTGTGATTGGGGCGGAAGTTAATGAGAATCTCCGCTTCCGGATCCTCAATCCCACACCTTTCTTTGGGATCATGCAAACATCTGGAGTCATTTTTACACTAGGCAAAAAATTAGACCGGGAGGAACTACCACAGCACAAATTATTAGTGGAAGTAAGTGTCTTTTTTATTTTAAAAAAAATTACCTACTCTTGTTATTTACGTCCTGTTTTTGCACAAAAATTTCACGTGTTTAACCACCGTTTCATTTCACTCCAGTCCGCCAAAAGGGCAAAGGGGGAAATATGCTTTTCAACCCTTTTTTTCATCATCTTCTCCTTCCCTTGGCCTATTACACCATCAAACTTCTCTCCCCGGTCCAATTTTTCATGATGTGCTTATTTCAAAGCACATCCTTCTACCCATTTTCATCCTTTCTATTACCATATGCTGTGTAGTTGGAAATGAAAAACTTTTTTCTCCCTCTCCTTCAATTCCCTTTCCTTCCTAAAAGAATGAATAAGAATGCTTAGTACAATACCTTCACGTAATACATGTCTGGAGATCCTATAGTTGGTCCTTATACCCCTTTCACTTCTTAATATACGCCCTCACTATGTCTACATTTCAAGATGTGTGTCTTACATGCTCACATGGTAAAAGTACACACATTTCTCCCCTTTTAAACTCTCCTATCCCTTCCCCTTTTTTCGCATACCTTTCCCACACCGTGTCTTGACACGGAGTTAAATGTTGTTTACTTTTGGGTGAAAAATTTCTATTTACTCTAAAGATTTGCATGTGTTAGTAATATGTACAATTTTTTTTCTTTTTCTCTCTCTCTAAAAAAAAAAGGTTCAAGGGGATGGGAGCAATAGGGTAGCTCGCTGTTTCGTACAAATCAATGTCATCGATGTTAATGATAACAGTCCCAACTTCCTCCAACTCCCTTACGTCGCTGTTGTGCCTGTGGATGCCAAACCAGGAGATCCAGTTATTCAAGTAAGCATTTGTATACATTATATATGCATATGTATCTATGTACACATTCGTATTATGTACATACGTCAACACAGACTTTTACATGGGATCGGATTTTTTTTTCAAACGTCACGCGTTTTGTCAGAGAAGGTGAATGAGACGAAGGAATGTACGTGTCTCTCTACCTCTATCTCTCTCTCTGTGATCTCCCATTTCCCTCCCTTTTCTCTCCCTTTTTATTTCTTGCTCAAGTCACGCTTTTCCCTCTTTCTCCTCCTGATCATCTCGAGAGATTGCGTACACACCTTTTGCGCCTTTTTGGAAGACAAGACGCTAATGAGAGACGCTTTATAAGATGTCACACGAGCGGCTGGGAAGACGTAATGAAAGTGACAAGTGAACTTTGTAATATGCACGTAGTAAATCTGTCTCCCTTTGAGATGAGGATGAAAATCTGGGGGACACATGGAAAGGGAGAGAGAGAGAGAGAGACTCAAGTATTGGAAGCACAACTGTCTTTTCAAACATTAAAAGGAATATCAAAGAGACAAGGAGGAGGGGAGGGGAGAGGGCCGTGGGAGAGATGTAAAGCTATGTATACATATGTATACATATGTGCATCTAATTATTTACGCATTGCCCTTGTGTACTCAAGGAGAAAAAAGTCGAGATAGGATGATTGAAGAGGGTCTTTTGTGTGCAGGGGAGCATGAATGACCAAATACTTGGGGAGATTCTCCTCCTCCGACTTCTTCTTCTTGGTTTTTTTTTGGTGTGTAATAATGATTATACAATTTCCTTTTCGTTCTTTTCTCTTGCCGTTGTACAGGTCAAAGCATTCGATGCTGATGAAGGGGAGAATGCCATCGTTCGGTTCGAATTGGTCCGGAGTCCTTACGGGGATATTTACGAGTTGGATAAGCACACGGGGGAGATTCGGATGCGACGGAAGCCGGATGGAGTTGGCCACCATGAGATAACCATCAAAGCCTACGATGGAGGTCATTAATTTTCTTGAAATTCTTCCAAAATATCCCCCTCTTCACTAGCTCCCTCTCTTCCTATCTTCCTCTGGTATTCCTGATTCCTAAATTCAAAATTTCAGGATTCTGTGATGTTGCCTCGGGATTCTTCCCTTCCTGTCTTTTTCTCTCTAAATTGCTATCGGCTTCTCTTAATTTCTGAATTTCATTTTCTTCTCTCACTTTCTCTGTATTCTTTTCTCTCAATTCATCTTTCTCTGCTGCTCCATTTGCCAAATTCCCCTCTCCCCTTTTCTACTTTGTCTCTTTATTTCTCTCTTTCTATGAATTCTGTCTCTCCCTCTCTCTTTGTATCAATTTCGGTCTCTCTCTCCTTCTTTTTTCCCTCTTGTTTTTCTCCTTTTTTATTCTATTTCTCTTTCTTTTTCCCTCTTGTTTTTCTCCTTTTTTATTCTATTTCTCTTTCTTTTTTCCCTCTTGTTTTTCTCCTTTTTTATTCTATTTCTCATTCTTTTCTTCTCCTCTCTTATTTTTCTTTTTCTTCTTTCTATTTTCTTTCTTTTTTCTTCTCTGTTATTTTTCTTTTTTTTGCTTTCTATTTATCTCTTTCTTCTTTCTTCTCTATTATTTTACTTCTTTTTCTTTCTATGTCTATCTCGCTCTCTTTTCGTTTTCCCTTGTTATTTTTCACCACTTTTCTCTATTTCTGTTTTTTTATTTTTCCTCTCTTATTTTTCATCCTTTTCTTTCTATTGCTTTCTCTCTCTCTCTCTTGATTGATGATTTTCATCATTTTTTTCTATTTGCTGTCGTTTTCTACAATTACCGGTCTCTCTTGCTTTCCGTAATCTTGCATATGTATAATAATCTCCTTATTACTCAATTCATTTTCTTCTCTCCCTTTTTCCCTCTCTCAGTCCCGCCCTATTTTCCCTCTGGAATGTCTTTTGTCGTCTCAAAAGGCATTGACAAAGGGACAAAACGCCCCCGCATTAATCCACCCGAAAAAAAAATCCAAATGCTATAGTCCAATCCCAGAATTTTTCCTCTTAGTAGAGTTGAACGTCTGGAGGAAGAGTTTGTGGATCTTAGACGGGCTCAACATTTTTTTGTCAATTAAATGAAGACTGTATATTTTTTATTTATTTTTTTTACCGCCCAAAAACCTCGACGAGCAGCAGTATTCCTTTGACATGGTGTGTGTGCGTGTGCGTGTGTGTCAAAGTGCCACTACTGTAAGTCATTTTATTATGAATAATATGACATACAGTTGGCATCCCCGACATTTATATTTTAATAAATTTCGAAGGGTAGCTGGCACAGTCGCATGTACACGGTTCATTTCCCGTTATAAAAAAATATTATTGCAAGAGAGAGAGAAAAAAAAACTACCATGGCTTTGGCCTCTTAATTTCCCCGAGGTATGTAGTAATACCTAAGGATGCTTTGGAACATCTGATACCAAAGGGTTGTTTGGCCTCCAATAAAAATCAGGACGTTGCTTCAGTGCGTAAGATATTTACACAGATGCAAAGGTTCCCAATTTTTTTTTCTTCTTCTGTGAAACGTGGGATTGTGGGAGTTTTAATTTTGAAATGCAACAGCCGTGCTACGCCGTTATTAATAATGACAATTGTATATAATATATGTATAAGAGGGAAAGAAATCCTGCGTAAAACAGAGCAAAAAAGTTGCTCGGGTAAAATGCGGGAGTTGTCATTTAATGTGAAACATTTTCTCTTGCTCCTTTTTTTTACACGGTATAATCCAGTTTCTTGTTTGTTGTACTGAATGCCTTTTCTTTACTACAATTTTTTTAATTTTTTTTCCTCTCATAATTTTACAGGAGTCCCTACGTGTACGACAGAAACACCTGTACAAATTAAAATTGTTACGCATGATCAACCTGTATTCGAGCAACAATGGTATGAGACGTGGATCCCAGAGGATGCAGCCATTCAGTCCACAGCCTTGGCGCTTCAGGCCCATGCCAAAAACCCCATTATGTACTCCATTGAAGCTGGAAATGAGTATGAAGAATTCGGCATTGACTATCAAACAGGTAAGAACAGAAAAACTTTTTTTCCCCTCTTCTGACTTTGCTACATTTTTTCTTCTTCTTCTTCATTTTACACTCCACATCTTCATCCAGAATGAAGTTGTAGAGTGAAGATGTGGAGTTCTTTGGAAGTTGAAAAAAAAAGGTCTAAAAGGGCATTTAGATTCCATGACCGAATATGGGTAGAATAAGAAATTAGCAAAGGGATTTCACATTTGACAAACTTCCTTTACGAGAGTTCTGAGGGGGGCTACGTGGGTCTTTTTTTAGTAGTTGTGGGTGGTGGGACCAGAGAACATGCATTATGCAAATAAATTCATGGGGATCCCCTACATTTAAATATTTCCTTCCAGCTATGTACCTCCCACTCGTCCCGTAGATTAGAATTTTGTAGTAATCCATTTTCTCCTCCCCGCCAATCCTAAACTTCCTATTTCGACTGACAAAAAAAAAATTGCCTCTACCCCGAAATTCACCAATTTTAAATACAATTTTTGTTCCCGTAAAAAACAAGAGTAGTAAAAAAAAAATTCAGCTTCGACCCCCTTAAAAAAGTTTCTCAAAAACCCCTCTGAAAGGTACTTTGAGCAAAAAAAAAAAAGTGAGGAGCAGAATTTCCGCAAAATGATTTCACGATTTCATGGCACAAAATTCTACGTAAAAAAAGCAATACTATGACAGGGGATTTCCCCGTGCTTCACCGACATTTGAGTCATTGGGAAAGGGAGAGTTGCTTTTTCTAATGGTATAAATAATGTTTGTCGGTACCACCAGAGAATCTGAAGCTGATTACGGGCCCATTTTTTTAGTACTTCCTCCCCGTGAATGTGCCAGCGGATGTTTAAATAAGGTTTTTTTTGCCCCCCCCCCCATTTTCTGAGCCCTTGTATATATGAAATGGGATGAAAACATTCACTATAAATATGCAGAACATTCAAACAATCTTGGTAATTCACCACGTGTTTTTCTTTGATTTTTTCCCTATTTCCTTAGATGTTACATTTACCCCTTTTTTTGTTACCATTTATTGACGCTCCATGTTTAGAAATTCCTGGATTTCACCCTGTCAGATTTTGTCAGAGCTGGGGATTACCAGGAAGTTGTTCCTTGACTCAAACAAGTTGATTGCAAACAGACCCAATTCCATTTTTTTTCTTCATCTTTTTTTTGTGGTTCTTGCCATTCTTGTACGTAACAGATAAATGGATGAAGAAGGATGGAAATGATATGCACCCAAAAAAAAAAATCCCATTCGACCTCCAAGCTTGATTTCTTTTTGGGTATTTCCGCCTGTATTTCCTTCTCTCCTTGTAAATCTTTTTTCTTCTCTTTTCCTTGCCATCCACACATCCAATGGGGTCTTTGATTGATCTTTTTTTTTCTTCTCCCCACACCATGGTTGATGGAGGGGAAACAAAGGGAAGGCAACATTCCGGAAAAGATTGGGGCGGAAATCTTCTCCAGTTTGATTCCAGATCGTGATATGTACGCTTTTGTGTAAATATATCCATTTGTACGTTCTTCTCCTTCGTATTTAGAGAGAGAAACTGGGATCAGGAGAAATCACACACGCTTTTTGTGGTCTGTGTGGGTATTTGTGTGTGTGTGTGTGTGTGTATTCTCTTGGTCTCGATAGTGGTTGTGTGCACATTAATGGTTCTTATGTATACATGGGGAAATGGTGGGGAGAAAATCCTTTGGCGGAATAAAGCCATCCCCTCCCCCTTTTTGTGGTCGACTTCCACGGCTTTGGTCAGTGATAAACATATGGTGGCTTCGTAATTGTGTCTAATGCTTTTTGATTGTCTCCATTATGTATTCCTTTATTTTTTGTATGGGCAAAAAGGCACTGGGAGTAAATACTTGTACATACCCTGTCTACGATGAATTATACAGTGGCTAAAAATAGATTGATGGGATGTTTTTTTCTGGGAGGGAGGAGGAGGAGACAGAGGGAAATCATAATTAAGACAGTAATCATAATACTGAGATACCATGAAATCTAATGTGAAGGGAAGAAATGAGAATTTCATGTAGTATAAAAAATATACTGATTTCTTCTTTTTTTTTCTCTCTCTTTTTTTTCTTCGCTTTTTCCTCCTCTTCTCTACTACTTCTTCATCTCTATTCTCTGTTGTGGGGGTGTGCGAAAAATAAAAGACATGGGACGGAACCGAATCTGTAAGTTGAATAAATATATACATAATATGTGTGTATGACTAGTGCGGAAAGAAAAAAAAAGTTTGCTAAGAGAGTTGAAAGTCAACGCATGCTTTCAAGTTTTCCTGAGCTGAAAGAGAGAGAGAGAGACGGAAATCGCATGGAAGTTTTACGACACATTTATTAATTTAGTAGACGTGAGGCTTGTTACTGTGTAAAGTCTTAAGTGATTGGTGGCAGGAGGAAGAGTAGTGAAATTGGTTATTAGTTTGCAAAAGTTTTACCTCGTCTGTCTGATTCTCTCTCTCCTTCTGTCTTCCTCTCTATCTCTTTCTCTCTCTATCTCTCTCTCTCTCTTTCACTCTTTCTTCCTCTCTTTCTCGTCCTTTCCCTCCTTCTCTTTCCTCTCTTCTGCTGTCTCTTTTTATCTTAACTCTCGGCTTCTCTCTTCTTCTTTCTCTCTCCTTCCTTCTCTTTCTCTTCTTCTCGCTTTTTAGCTTTCTCTTTCTTTTGTCTCTCTTTCGTCTTTAACTTTCTCTTTATTTTGTCTCTCTGTCGCTCTTTAACTTTCCCTTTCTCTCATCTTTCTTTCTCTCTCTTTCTGTCTCTCTCGTCCTTCTTTGTCTCTCTTTCTGTCTCTCTCGTCCTGCTTTCTCTCTCTTTCTGTTTCTCTCGTCCTTCTTTCTCTCTCTTTCTGTCTCTCTCGTCCTTCTTTCTCTCTCTTTCTGACTCTCTAGTCCTTCTTTCTCTATCTTCCTTTGACTGCCTCTCTCGACCATCTAACTTTCTCTTTCTCTCTCTTGTCCTTCTTTCTCCTCTTTCTGTCTCTCTCGTCCTTCATTCTCTCTCTTTCTGTCTCTCTCGTCCTCTGACTTTCTCTCGTCCTGTCTCTGTCACTCTCTTTTCCTATCTTTCTCACTCTCCCTCCCTTGCTCTTTGACACACTCTCACATAGCTGTCTCTCCGTCGGCGTCTCTCTCTCTCTCTCTCTGCCCCTGACTCTCGCCTTTGGTCTCGTCTTGGATGTGTGGAGATGAGTTTGTGGAGAGGCTTAATCTGTGAATCTTGTTTTAAGCTTGCTTTCGGCCACCTTCTATGTGGCAGATTATGCATGTTCATCTCGGTGTGACGTTAGCTTCTATGTGTGTGTGTGTCTTCCTTTATGGATGGCTACCAACAGAGGAGTATAAAGTAGGTGTAAGAGAAATATCTATAGGTATATATCTCTTGTCATCTCCCTCCATTCCTTGCTTTATCTCCCGTTTTTTTTTTGCCACTACAGATTCTTCCGCAATGTTCCCGAACGAGATGAGTTTTGTGATGTTATAAGATTTGTGTGTGTGTATGCATAGAGACACCGTTAAATTTGATTTGCAGACGCGAAGGAAGCATGTTTGTGGTGTTTGGAGGTAGCTTGTCTAATTGTGGGGATATATACATACCTGTAGGATTTCTTATCCTTCACAATATAGTTATGGATGACTCTTTTGCATGTTACTTTTTGGAGACAAGCGGAGGGTTGTGTTACGTTTTGTGGGTTGGAAATCTCTGTCTCTCTCTCTCTCCCTGTCTAATTTCTCTTGTGGCTTTGACTTGTGCAGGTGTCTTGTACGTGAACTCGCCATTGGATTATGAGGCTCAAACCATGCACCGTCTGACAATCAGAGCCACTGACTTGGTGACTTCATCCTGGTCCTCCACGGTGGTGTCCGTAAGGATTCGAGACTCCAACGACATCCAACCCCGATTTGAGAGATCCTCATACAATATTCGACTCACGGAGGGCTACATGCCCCCGAATGGGATCGTGGCCGTACTCAAGGCTCACGACAATGACACGGGACTTAATGCAGTCCTAACGTATGAAATGGTAATCGATGACGTTCGTCGGGGAGGGCCAGGGAGCAATCCCTTGCACAGGGTGTCAAGAGAGGCTGCCGACATGAACTCGTATGAAATGGATGGGATGGGTGTGATGAGGAGCTCATCGCTCATGATGAATGAGGATGCGACTAGTAATAATATCAGTCTTGACGCCACCAAATACTTCCTGGTTAGACCTAATGATGGCACGATTGTTTTGAAGCAAGTCCTCGACTACGAACGCTTCCATCAACTCCGCTTCTCCGTCGTCGTCAAGGATGCCGGCTTGCCATCCCTCAGCTCCACCACCCGAGTCGTTGTCGCAGGTACGGTTGTTATTAATTTTTTTATGGGCCCATACATACATACATACATACATACATACATACATACTTACGTATGTATATGTACATATATGCACATAACCATTTATCAAGAGGAACATACGGGGAGAAAGCGTATGTCTTCCACGTGCCATTCTTCCAGTTATTTCAGATTTTAGTAATCTCAAGATTTTTTTAGTACACTCATATTCATGCGTATGTATTATACAACGGTGTAAAAACCCGGTCAGGAAAATGATTAAAATTACTTGCTATGTCATATTGAATAATTAAAGTTTGTGGAGGGAAATTTTTTTATGATCACTATATTTTCAAGGCTAGGGAGGGACGCTGATGAAAAATATGTTGTTGATGATTTTGCATTTCGAGGGTGACGTACTGAATCTGACCATATCCAGCCAGCCCTACTACAATATATGACCATCTTCATTCTGCGTAAATTCAAAAATTGACCAACTCCGCAAAAAAAAAAGAAAATCCAGTACTTTTGTATAATGCTTATTTTTCAGGATATACGTATGCATGGGTGCTGGATATTCTTTTTTGAGAGGTGGAAATATTTTGCATTTAGTCAGAATGGAGATGGTCATATTGTGCATTAGGGTTTGTCGGGATATGGTCAGATTTTATAAATCCCTCTGGGTATGTATGTATGCATTGTGCATGGTAGGAACCTGTGTTATAGTACAAATGTCGAATTAAAAATGTGTCATATTAGATATGTCATAATTATTATTGTTTATCCACTCCTTTAATTGACCTTTGACCCTGTTTTTGTGCCCGGCAGTGGTGGGAATCAATGACCAGGGACCGATTTTCGAGAAAAGTTTGTACTCAGCCCGGATATCGGAGGTGGCTCCCAGGGGTCATTTTGTGGCCAAGATCACCGCCTATGACCCGGATATCATGGATACGCTCCGATATTCAATTGTTGGATATTACCATAATAAAAATGCCTTCGAAATTGATGAGAAAACGGGTAAGTTTCTTCCCCATCTCTCTTGTTCTCTCTCTTTTTTTCTCACCTTTTCCTTCCCTACCAATAATCAAGAATTCAAATGTCTTCTCCCGGGGTTTTTCCCCTTATTCCTGAGGTGCGTCAATTGAAGGATTACATACAAAAGCTCTCTACTGATTATGTGCTTTAGTATTTTATCAGAGAATGCTAAACCATTTCAGATCTTTTTTCTTCTTTTTTTCTCCTCACTTCCTCTCTTTCCCAGATTTTTTCTCCCCCCAAAAAAAACAAGGTACAAAAAAATAAGAATCTTTGACGGTGAGGTTGTTTTTACCCTCCTCCTTCTCTTACATTTCATCGGGTGTAATATGTACTAAAAGTGTTTTCCCCTTCTTTCTCGTGTCTTGTACACAGGGATCGTGACGGTGGCTCAACCCAAAGTTCTTCTCACTGAAATGAATTTCAGCCTGAATATCTCGGTGACGGATGGTGTGTTCACTTCTTTCACCCGACTTCACGTAAGTTTTTTTTTATTCTCCCTTATTCTCGCTAGACACGTCTTTATATGTATGGGGAAGCTGAAGAAGAAGAAGAAGTTCGTTTTTTTCCCTTCTTTCTCTTCCCTTGTCGCTCCTTGCTTTTTTTCTCTGCCGTGGTAAAAAAAAAGGAAGCTGGAAGTTAAGAGGAAGCTTATGTAGCAAAGATCCACACATTCTTTTACCGGAGTCACAAGTTTTCCATGGGTTTTATGGGCAAAAAAAAAGGTTTCCATACATCGTATTGTATTTTCTTCTTCTTCTTCTTTTCGCACGTGTCACAATGGACTGAAATGGCTTCACATTCGAATACTTTTCGCCATGGAATTGAACATTTGTGCATATACTATAAAGTGTCTCAACCTACAATAATAATTTCCTTTTCCCCCTTTCTCCCTCTCTCTTTCTCATTCTCTCGTTTGCCCTTTAAAAATGCATCTTGTTATGTGTGACGACGCCTAACTGCACCGTACGTGTAGATACCTGGGTTAGTTGGGGGATAGGGAATATTTTATAGTTTTCAACCTTTATTGATTTTGTCGAGTTTGTTATTTTTTTTTTACTCTAGAAGAAAAAAAAGCCATCCTTGTTAGCATGATTTCACAGTTACATGGGAGCAAATGTGGGTGGTAATACCCGGGAAAAAGCAATCTATTTGCTCTTTGTGGTCCATGTAACAGCATCTCACTCATGACTTACCTAATTAAGCCATGTGGTAGCTCTTGGATAAGAATGAAGAGAAAGAGATAGATAGAAAAAAAAAGGTGTGGGGATTTCATTACTCTGTGAAGTAGACTTTCCCCCCGAGAGACTTTCAAAACGAGTGCAATATCCGTAATTAATACCCATTTCATTTTACCCTTCTCCACAAAAAAAAAATAAAATAAAAACCATGCATGCTTGATTCCAATGGGGGGAATAATTTTTGAGAAGTATGGAAAAGCGTAAATTTTCACATCAAATCCTTTGAAAGCCTCCTAAAGTCAAGGAGTCTTGTAATTGTAGGGGGGATACAAGCATTAAAAGCTACTTTTTAACCCGTCTCCAAAAAGTACGGGAGAAGAAACATGTTTTTTTTTAAATGCATCATTGAAAAACTGGAAAGACTTGGAGACAAGTGGATACATAAAAATCCTCGGAAAAATCTGTCTTTTTGCAGGCAGTAAAACATGTAGGTTAGGATTATTGTGATCATTCTTCTACCGAACCAAAATCATCCCCTCTTCGTCTCAATAGACCGTCGGTAGAGAGTAATGGTGTGGAGGTTTTTTTTTTCACCCTTAATATTCTCATTAATGAGCTCCGTTCCCGGAATCTCATGTGTGGTTAGAGGGAGGTTATTCTAAGAAAAGAATCGGCTAGATTTTTATGGAGAAGTTGATTGAAATATGCTCTGGCTTTGGTTTGTGTATGAAGGAATTTTTTTCCTCTTTTTGTCTCTCCTCTCTCTCTCTCTTACTCTCACTCTGTCTCACTCTCTCTCTCTCTCCATCCTTGCTCTAAGGCTCCTACTCTCTCCACGGAGAAGTTGGAAGGAAGAGAAAAATTACCAGTCGTAAATCAGTAGATGAAAATCTTGGAAATTTTTAGCTTGATGTAAGCTAATAAAAAAAACCAGGGAAAGATATGGTAGGGTTTCACTTATACAAGTAACCAGTCGTGGCATGATGGAAATGTCAGTTGACTCACTTGTACGGATACCACCGTTAATCAGGAAAAGGTGGAGGTCTTTGGGAAATTTTATTTAAGTAAGTGTTAGACATGAATTTAACGAGCGAGAGCGTAGAGAGTGAAAGAGAGAGAGAGAGAGAAACAGAGAGAGAGAGAAGAAGAAGCGTCTGCTCCTTTTTATGTGTGTATATATACGCGGAGACGCACAAAGGCTAGGAAGGAAGTGAATGAGGGAAGTTGGTCGAAGTGCTTGCGGAAGCCGGAGAGAGCGATAGAAGAGAGAGAGACAGAGAGATAGGGAAGAGAAGAAGAAGAGAGACAGCGAGAGAAAAGGAGAGAGAGAGACAAAGCCATAGAAAAGGAGAGACGGAGAGGCAGAGCGATAGAATAGAGAGGAGAGAGCGCAATAAAAGAGAGAGATAGCAATAGAAGAGAGAGAGATAGAGCGGGAGAGAGCGAGAGACAAAGAGAGAGAAAAAGGGGAGAGAGGAAACCGATAGAGCATAAATACAAGATAGGTATTGCTGGTGCTATTTCTGGAGCCTGTGGAAAAAAGTAACTGTAAAGAGCATAAGGATAAAAAAAAAGTGTGGAGCTTCTTTTGACTGCAGCAGCTTCTTCTATTCCTGCCTAGCTTTTGTAGATTAGCCGTTTTGGTTGGTAAAATTTCACATGGAGGAACTAATGTGACTGTGTATTTGACTTTGGTTGTTTTTTTTTTGGTGAACGAACACAGATCGATGTCGAACCCAGAAATCACCATTCTCCATCCTTTTCAAACTTGATATATGAAGTCGGGTGTCCCGAGAATTCCCCCGACGGATACCTCATTTCCACCTTGACGGCGGTAGATGTGGATCGAGCCATTTTTGGGAAAGTAAGGTATTTCTTGGCTGACACGGACGAGCCCGGCCTATTTGTCGTGAATGAGAAGACGGGCGAAGTGAGACTCTCATCCACCCCTGATGTTTCCCTTGATAGGGAGTACAAAGAGTCTCACACTCTGGAGATTGGAGCCCAGGACGGTGGCGGGTGGCTTGGATTCACCAAGTTGGCAGTTAAAGTAAGTAGGAAGAAAAGGAGAAAAGGGGATAAAAAAAAATACGGGGAGAGGTGGGTAGTATAGTGGGTAGTAATGCTAATATGATGAATGTAGTCGATAATATAAAATGGAATAGGAAATGGTCTTGAAAAGATTTACGACCACTGTTATGATTCCGGAACTAACCTCCGTGTATGTTATACTGGCACGCACCAGCCCATAAGGAGATAGTATAGTCAAATAATGTACATTAATGGCCTATCACCAACACCCATCCCATCCAATTCCACCTATGTGTGCCTCCCGAAAAAAATGCATACCTGTTAGATTATCAAGCCCAGTCGTCGTCGTAGGAGGCAGGGGGAAAAATAGTACAGGGGAAATAATGATACATGAAAAGATTGGGCGTTGAATGTACCAGTGTTTGAGGGGGGGAAATGCGGCAAAATGGGGTATAGATGTGTGTATATATTTTTTTCTTGTGATATTTAAAATGGGATAAATGATTTGAAAATAGGTTGGGAACGTCAATGAAATGCAGCCCAATTTCGTGGTGGAGGAGTACCGTGTCACTATCCCGGCGGAGAAGCTTAAGTCTAAAAATCCAATATTACAGGTATGACCCGAGTTATTTATTATCACCTCTTTCTGTAGGAAAAAGAAGAGATGGAGAGTAATTTCTCCCTCCATGAAATTTAAGCCATCACCCTTTATCCTAATGTATATAGATTTTACGGAAGTAAAAGGAAAGAGAGAGAGAGAGAGAGAGAGAGAGAGAGAGAAAGGAAAGAGAGAGAAAGAGAGTGAAAGTTGCCCTGGAACGTTTTATACTCTCCACCCACACTGGGAATATCATGTAGATAAAATGCTTTCTCTCTCTCTCTCTTTCACTTTCACTCGCTTTCTCCCAGAGGAAAATCCTCTAGATAGTGGTGAAAGTTGTACCTGTGTACACATATGTATATCCATGTATATGTTACATTTTTTTCTCTCTGTCTCCCCCTCGGAATTCTCACAGGTTCTAGCAATAGACGCCGACACCGAGTTTGGGATTCGTTATTCAATCGTGGACTTGGTGGAGTCGGGTAACTCTAGCATGAAAAGGGATTCGAATTACTTTGAAATCAACGGGGAGACGGGGGAGGTGAGACTGAAAATGAGTGACGACGAGGTAGCCAAGTTTGGCATTGACAGAGTAGACTTTCAGTTCTGGGCCGTGGCAACGGATGAAGGGGGACTCCATTCCCATGTCCCCGTGACCGTCGTCGTCCTCCCGGATGGTCAACCCACGCCGGAGATGCAACCACAGAATGCGACTTTTTTCGTGAAGGAAGATACTCCCATAGGATACATGGTCACTACTTTCCAGGTTACCAATATTGATTCCCCCAAGTTCCGTGTCATGAGTTTCAATGAAGAGTTCTTCCAAATTGATACCAACGGGAATCTCCTCATCAAGGCTCGATTGGATCAGGAGCAGGAGGATAAGCACACGGTTAGACATTGAAATTTTATACAATTCTCCGGCACTTACATGTTAAGACTATATGGTATAGTCTGTACATAAAAGAACGGATGATGAAAAAAGCAGTAATTTTCTTCCTCTCCGGTTTATTTTTGGGCCCCGGGTTTTTTGTGGCTATTTTACTTCCATCTTTTTGATTATTTCACTCCGTTTTTTTTTATTTTACACCAGGCTCTTTTTGGCTATATTACTCCGGGTTTTTTGGCTATATTACTCCGGGTTTTTTGGCTATATTACTCCGGGTTTTTTGGC
>JAQGBT010003460.1:0-19549 GCA_034698585.1 Disparrhopalites patrizii | reverse complement strand
CGCAACCATTTCACCTTAATGTGCATCTCATAAGGTGCAATAAATGGCTAAGAGATTCAGGATGCCACTGCTAACTAGTTACTTCTGCTTTTACTACCACTGCGCCTGTGATAACCACCACTATTACTTCCCTAAACTGCTCTTAACCGTTTTTTGAAAGTGTATACATAAATGTTACACATAGATCGTGAGTAAAGCTCCCCTGCATGCACCCTAAAACATAGGGCTCTCATTGTTTTTTTTTTCAATATGGCTTTTATATGGGAGCCATGATTAAGGCATGATGTGAAATCGAACACACTACATGTTTCCTTTATTCTCTTATGCTGCCTCAGCAAAAAAGTAAAGCAGCCCTGCCCTTACATAATAATAATGGTCTACAGAGACTCGTAGAAGTGGAGAGAAGTTGTAGGGTGAAACCACTACCACTACAGCTATTTAGTAGAAGGCAGTGACCAATGAAGATGAAAGTCACCAGTGCAGAGTCATATTATCTACCGTTTTTTTTATTACCATACACACACCTTATGTACGTTGCTCGCCACCGCTTTTATTTTTTCTGGCATGCTTGACCACTACAAGCGGTGGAGGACTAGATTCTCTCTATGATGTAGTAGAAAGCAAGACAGTAGTTGATTATTTATGCATCCTGCATTTTTTTTCTTCTTAAAATAAAAAGAGAATCTTATTTACAAGAGAAGAAACTCTCCGCACGCTTTATACTTTGGAAGAGGACTGCAAAAAAAAAAATACTAAAAGGGAAGAGAAGGCTGGGGGTAAGTTACTGCTATAATAGGTCTTGACGAACAATTTTTTTCGTTGTTAGCATATCTCGGTTAAAAAAGACTTAATATGAAAATGAAGTGTAATTCCCCCTAATATTGATGGCACTTGAGAAGGACGGAGCTTGTTAGTGCTTTTTTTTTAAAAAAAGTATTGACTCAATGGATAGTGAGAAATCTGCATCTCAAAAGAGAGTTCATCATAACAATCACCATTTGTCTATACATATTCGCACACGGGAGTATACATATGTACGTCGGGTGTCTGTAATATATAGAGAGCTTAGAAGCTCGTTGAAAAGGCCCCCAATTCACTTTTTTCCTCCTCCTCCTACAAGCCACACATTTGGAAATGCATAAATAATAATTTATTTTTTTAAAAGTCAATGGAGTGGAAGATTTAAATTTAAAGTCCAAACAACGTGTTCCTTTTGGCCAGGAGGTGTTAAAGTGAGAGGTCTCTTCTTGTGATTTTATTTTACTTTTTTTTTTGCACATATTACCATGCTATGACGTTCTTTGCCAGCCTCGTAAAAATGCAAGGTTCCCCGTTTGTAACACTCTTTTGTTTACATTATGATTGTAACATTTTGTTTTGGGGATGTATATGTTTAGATGAAGACCAAGCACATTTATTTAATTTTTTTTTTTGAACAAAAAAAAAACAGTATATGAGGACATGCGCTTGCCTCAGTGTGTAATGGTGGTAGAGGAGAATGGTTAAATAATAGTAAATATCACCCCATGACCAACTCTCCTTCATCACCTTTCATGCTGATTCCCATTAAGTGGGCTTAACCACCCTGGGTAAAGTGGTGAGAGAGCAATTAAAATGCATTTCTTGACATGAGAAATTAAACTAATTCAATTACCCCAAATTGCACTCTCATTATGAGTAGCATTGATTTTTTCCTCTCTCTCTCTCTCTCTGTCACTCTCTATATCACTCTCTCTCTTTCTCCTCTATCCATTAAGTGCATCCCTGAGAACATTTTGCATGTTGTATGAGTACGGGCAATAATCACCACTTTGTATAATCCATCAAAATGAACATTCATTCCCTACCAATTGGTTCATAATTTTTCTTCGTCCTCCTCTTGTCCCCCTTTTTTTTGTAATTGTACATTTTCCGAGTAATTAAAAACTCAATAATACATGTAATATTGAGCTGATTTTGCCTCAGAGGCAAGAAGGAGAGATTGTGATTTTTAATAACTTATTTTTCTCCCCCTTCCAAATTAATGTTTGACTTGGTGTGTTGGGGCTAAATAAGCAACAGGTGCTATTTGCTACGGCATTCCTCTTGCCTTGGACAAGGTCGGGCTCCCGTACATATTTTGTAGCTACATTGTTTTAGCACACAAGACCATATGTGCCATATATTTTTCTTTCACTTAGCCATACATTTAATCATTTAAATATAATATGGCTTTCATACTCGTTGGGGGAAGACTCCAATGAGACTTGAATGAGAGTAAATGTTATTTTTGGATATTTTCACTGTATTACAACATTATCTTATTGACTCTTCTTTATCCTCACGTCCCTCCTCTCTTTCCAATGACTTCAAAGAAAGCCGGAACGCCCCAGATGGATTTAGCAATGTCTTCAAGATTTACTAAAATGGGAATGTCATTGCTATTGCAGGGCGCTGGGGAATTGTAATTACTTCTGGGATAAGACTTAAAACCTATGTATTTTCACATGGAACAATAGTGACAGTAATTTTTTATACACCAGTTCCCTTTTTTTTCTCTCTCTCTCCCCCTCTTTCCCTCTCGAGCATTTTGTAGTAACAGTTCGGAAAGGCGGAGAGGGACAATAGTAAATGAGAAAATATTCCTTTGCCCATTGCTTTGATCGTGACGGTTGGATTATATACCAAAGGCTTTTCTATAATATAAAAGAATAAAAAAAAAAAAACTATGGCCGAATAACCAGATCAAGTCATTTGATATCACATTTTAATAAAGTTAATGACTTAGACAATGTCTCCCGTACGTAAAGGGTGGGTGCTGCAATCACCATTCATACGTATAGAGAAAGAGTTGCGATGCAGTTGGAGAGGTTGCATCAAAATGCCCTTCAGTCTTCATTTTTGTCCCTTGTAACTCCCAACCCATTATGTACTTAATCCTCATAATAATAATATTACAAATTAATAGTAGCGGTAATAATAACCCTACTCACTACAATTTCCCATTTAGCCCTTTCCTTCTTTGTATATACCGTCTATTCCTTGACCGTATGGGATATAATAATGATCCAAAATGCTCCACGTAATTACTGGCGTTCAAAAGGAAATATGCCTTGCAGGGGAGATTCAACGACATTATTATTACTTTTTTTTTTTAAATATCAAAATGTAATTCCGAATCTTAGTTGTCTCTATACTCGTGAGCGTGATACAATTTCTTCATCAGTCTCACACTTGATTGGTGTGAAGTCGGAAAATGTGTAATGGACAACAAAAATAAAGTGATTCGAGGGTGGGGAAAAGATTGCCTAGAAAATGCGCGATTAATTACAATATTGCAATTGATACTTTCAGGGAATAGACCAGATTTTTTTAAAGTCTTCGGAATGTTCATCTGGCCAAAATTATCGCTATTACTAGTTAAATGCGTACTAAAATCTCCGTGAATGCTCTAAATCAGAGTTGGTAGGGGGCCTAATGAGAATACAAATAGCTACGCAAACAGGCTGAGAGGAGGAAGAATATGATTCCAAAAATGTTGGTGTTTAATCACAATGGTGAAAAAGCTATTTTGGTTAAAAGCTAAAAAAAAATATGACTTATAATGGAACCACTAGAACCACAAAATGACATTAGCTACTACTTCTGGTATCAAAAAAAAAAAGGAGAGAATAGGAGCACAACCAGAAATCAAAGAGAGAGAGAGAAATGTAACTGTGACATGCATCACTAGTTTTGAAAGGGAAAGTGACACAAGTTAAAGAACGTATTAAATCAAATCATCGTTACAGCACCTGCCACGCACCTCAAGCACACGCATAGATAATATTAGCAATGGGACACAATAAGGAGCTGGATGAGCAAGAAAATGAAAATCTCTTTACACAACCATAACTGAACGAAAAGGTTTCAGGTTACAACCAATGGATAAATAAGGCCAATTTGAGCACACGCAAAGTATTTCCGTGAAACTTGGAAACAATTAGTAGCTCCAACTTTGGGCCTGTCGTGCTTTCTTTTATGGAAAATTTCTTTTTCTTTTTTCTTTTTGCAAAAAGGAAAAGATCCATTATATCACATTGGGTGCACCCCACATTTGTCTCCTTCTGATATTTAATCCAATTTTAATTTTATTTTAATTGAAAAAATACAGAAAAATCCTCTTGAATTCTCTCATATCCATTTTTTTTACTAAGGAAATAGGCACATTTGACAGAGGTTATGATCTTAAATGTACAAGCCTAATGAAGTAAAAGAACTTCATAATCATCCTCTCCTACAACTCCGGCTGTCAAAGGTCTTTTTTTCTCTCTCTTTTTCAAAGTGAGAAATCAAGGAAGAGTAATCAATAGTACCTGCCAGCCTACCATAAGGTTTGACTTCCGTTGAAAAATTTCTCCTAACCACTTCCACGCCACATAATACATAATATTACAGCAATTGCGTAGTAACTGGATTTTAATTTCTATTACAGTCTCCACGATTAATCACGACATCTCCACTCCTTCAATGTTGTAGGCCGACAGAGAGTGAGAGAGAGAGAGAGAGAGAGGCAGAGAAAGATTTTTTTTTCTACTATATAGTTTATTAGGACGACGTAGCCACAGGAACAGTTGGAAGTCCCAATGAACTTTTAAGAAAAAGAAAATATTTGTTATAATATGCTATACTAAAACTTTGTATACAAATGGAAACGTATAGGAGGAAAGAAAAATCCATATTGTATGTAATAGACACCTTTCAGCTCATGTAATACAATTATGCCAATTACAAGGATACACTCACGGCATTCTCTCTCTCTCTCTGGGCAATTTGTACATATTACAGTACTACTGCCCCATACAAGTCTTCATTGAATGGAAAAAAAAGAGACAATTTAGAAAACAATATATTTTTTAATGAGAGCTATCATATTTTCTAATATCATTTTTTTTCATCTCCTACTCATAATAGCGGCAATGATAATAATACTATTTTTTTAATTGAAACTTTTAAAGAAAATATTAAATTATATTACTGTTATTACGTAAAGGAAACTTTGTTCAATTGATGTCTTTCTATCTGCCTCTCTCTCTCTCTCTCTCTTTATGCCTCCTGAATCTCCTCGTGCTTGTCTAATATGTACATCCAATGTTCACAAATGAGAGGTTTGAGAAGGGAAATTTGAGAAAGAAAAAAAAACAAGAGTATAACAATGTATACATAATGTTTGTATACAAAAAAAAAAAAATTGGAGTCTCCACTACAACTATATGGTACAACACACACATAGCCAGAGAGCACACACCTTTTAGACAGACACACACTATAAATATTGAATTTTCTCTTTATTCGGTCACGCGTAATGAACAAACTCTCCCTTGTTGTCTACCCCAAAAGATAATAATAATTATTATTACTATTATTTTAATCTCATTTATTATAAACAGAAGGCTCATGGCACACGTAATAGGGGAGTTAGCCGCCATTTGTTGTTATTATGATACCACACTCCTATGCTCCTCCATTACTCCCTATCATATTTTTTTGGCGGCGGAGGAGGAGGAGGAGAAGCTGTTGTTACGACTGAATTACACCGAACAACGAACTCTCTTGAGGTGATTGAAAGTTTTTTTTCCCCCTCTCTCTCTCTCTCTCTCTCTCTATCTAAAAACTAACTAAAAGGAATGATCAAATGAAAGAATTAAAAAAAAACAGAGAGAAAGAGAAGAGACATTTACAAAAGGATTGTTTGTACATTTTGTAAAATTGCACATACAAATACATGTGAGACACTTATTTTGCACACCCTCCAACCATAAGAATATGTGTTGGAGGGTATTTTTTTTTTTTACTCTCATAGATTTCTGTTCCTGTCGCAGTCAGAGAGTACTGTGTAGTATCTATAATTTCCAAACCTGAAAAGGTGTACGCTGACTGTGAATTAACAAGTAGTAAGTAGTCTGCTCAAGAGTAAATGTGTGAATTCACGTTTTTTTTCTGTATCTCTCTCTCTTTTTTTTTTCTGTACTACTACATATACTGCTTAGATAAAGTTTTACTTGTTAAACTTTTTCCCCCCCTTCTTCTTGGGTTGCTCTTGTTGTTGTTGTGTATCATAAGATGTGGAAACGGGAAGTGTGGAGTTTAGATAGATAGAAGTGCATAGAGAAAGTGAGATGACAGACAAACTGAATGGATTTTTTTTTTATTTCCAATTTTACCCACCTGTCGTCAATAGTTGTAGAGTGAGGATATCATTCTCTATATATGAAATGGTAATCTTTGAAAACCTTCTCCTCTTCCTCGTCACTACGTTGTTTTCTTGCTGTTGATAATGATCCACACTTCTTCTCTTCCCTTGTATCCGGAACATATAATAGGTTTATTATATTTCCCTCTTTTTTCTTTTGGTATAAACTTTTTTTTTTTCTTTTTTTTGGCAAAAAAAAACTTTTTTCCTCGTGTTTTTCTCTGATGCTTATATTCTTCTTAATGATGAACTCTTCTTCCTCTTGTCAGGAAAAACTGGGGGAATTCAAAGGGAGGACAATAGCTTTCTCCGAGATTTTATTTTTCTTCAGTAAAAAAAATGGTTGTTAGAGAGAACAATAAAAAAAATTGTAGTTGTTGGAAATCACAAATTGGTGGAGAGAAAAAATATTACAAAAAATGGCAATTCAATTAAAGATACACCATCAATAATTTTGTCTTTAGATTTTTTTTTTTGTTAATTCTACGTACACTGTAGTAGATATGTGGTGGTAGACATCCCAGTTTGTTTTTTCTCTCTCACGTATCAATTTTTATAGAGACGAGTGAAAAATTTGGAGAAACAGAAGAATGAAAAGGGAAATGTGCACTGTCCAAAATGTAGAGGAAAAAATCCCAAAACAAATCTCCTGATATCTGTATAAGTCGTCACTTGAGAGGGAAAGCACACTGAATACCAAAAATTCCTTTTGTACTTAGTCGTAAGTAGCCCCACAAATGGTAGTAGGAGTAGTAAAAGTCCTCAAAAAACTGGACGAATGTAAAAATCCGAAGGAGAGTAAGAAGAGTAAAGAATGAGCACGAAAATGAGTTGGCAAGTACGTTTTTCTCCAAAACTGAAGCAAGACACACATTTGTTGATTTTCTCTCTTCACGTATACAAGATAATAAAAAAAAAACAAAATGAATGGTGTTAGTAGTGTAGATGTCGACGAAAAATTGTACAATTTCTCCCCCTGTTTTCGCACTAGTAACAGTTGCCGTGTGGTTTAAGTTTTTATTCAAAATCTTGTAGCAAAAGAACCCCCAATTACGTGTATTTCAAACTTCTTCTGGGTTTTCCTTTGTATAATAAAATCTCCAGGGTTTTCAACTTCCAAAAAATCCAAGACAATAATTTTCCAAAAAAAAATCAAAAAAGAAAGGAGGAAGAGACAAGACCAATAAATAAAGGAGAACTTATGTCCTTAGCAAAAATCCGTAGGGGAAAAGAGAGACAGAGAGAAGGCAGAAAAAAACTGAATTTTAAAAAAAAGGAATAATTAGTTGCTCCTTGTTGTTCTTCTTGTTGATGTTGTATTTATTTATTTTATTTTCTCTCTCTCTCTCTCTCTCTTAATGTGTACAAGTGTGTATGGATTGCCACAGTGTGGGACCCCGTGTGCACACAGTAGACAGGTAGTAAAGTGACTGACTGTGATGTGATCACGACGACCGAGGAAGAGACACTGACTTCATGCACCCTCACATAACCTCTTACGCTCTTAACTCTTTTTACTTTTTACTCCCTCTCAAATACTACTCAAACACACACACACACGCACTCATATTAAACAGAGAAAGAGAGAGAGAGAGAGAGAGAGAGAGACAAGCCAAAAATCTACTACTACATACTCCCTTATACCTGGCCGCCTCCATCCATGCTTGTGGCTCTTTTTCCCATTCACTCTCATACTCAACGAAACCCCTCTCTCCCTCTCTCTCTCTCTCTCTCTCTCTATTATGGTCCACTACCTCCATGGCTATACCCAAAGAATTGCAGGTATCAAAGGGTTTGTTCCCCATATTTCCCCCGTATACACACATGCATATGTCCCTACATGTATTAAGTCCATATATAATGTAAAAGTCGAAGCTAAGTGCATATGCATGCTCAATGCGTTTCATGTTTACACTCATATTATGCACACACATGCACATACACACACCTGAGTGCACAGGTACCATTTTTTTTTGTACTTCTTATATCAAAACTCTCTGTTTTCTCAGAACTTATACCTATACCTTTATAGTGCTTAACCTCCCCTCCCCTCTTAATCCTACTGTGGGTTTTTGTCTAAAAAAAAGCAATAAAATTTGATTCATTCTTGATCTTTCTTGCAAGAAAAAAAAGTATCTAATGTGTATTTAAAGTGTCTTTTGTTTTTCCTCCTTTCCTTTTTTTTTGGCTATATAACCTATTCGTTTATAAATGGGTTTACTTTTTTGTCTGTAATTTTTTTTTTGGGGAGGAATAAGACAGAGGTTTTGTTGGGGCGTTTAAATCAGAAGGGTGCATGTGATAATCGTGGTCTTCCCAATGTATTTATAGGGGGAGAACATGTATTATTTACACTAATGTTGCTTGAAGTGCTTTTGTAGAGATCTTTCGTGGAATGTATTTTTTTTTTCCTGTGGTTTTAATTATAGAAAACGTTAAAGTC
The DNA here is from genome assembly GCA_034698585.1 of Disparrhopalites patrizii. Classification (NCBI taxonomy): domain Eukaryota; kingdom Metazoa; phylum Arthropoda; class Collembola; order Symphypleona; family Sminthuridae; genus Disparrhopalites; species Disparrhopalites patrizii. The sequence goes on along the minus strand of JAQGBT010003460.1, from coordinate 10,895 downwards.
TTTCAAGTATAAAAAAAAACACCTTTGGGTGCTTTCTTGGTAATTTTCCTTTTATTTTCTTATCCTGTATTTAGCATGCACAGGTGTTAATGAACAATTTTGCCTGTAGTCACTACCGAGGAGGAGGTTATAAAATGGGATTTAAAAAAAAAACAAATCTTAAAAGGGGGAAATATCAGGGAAAGTGTATAGATACGCAGATACGTAGATGTAATAAAAAATTTCGGAGGAAAGTGAATCAATGTCAAATTCAGGTGTATAACGTAATCAGCCATGTTTAGCTGGGCTTGTATTTATTTAGTTTTTTTTTTGTTCCTTAAACTTTCCTACGGCTAGTCAATGTCTGGCCTTGGGTGAACTTTGCCGTTGTCGAACTCGTTCCGTTTCTCTCTGGGGAATTCAGAGAGCAAAAAAAAAAACTGGCTTTACCGTGCAATATGTAACCTATGTACGTTTCTGCATCATTACTGGGCAAATACGAGAAAAGAAATTCCTCTTCTCTGATTTTTTCTCCCCGTCTTGACTTAATTCTTGATTGTGCCACGAGGATTTTATTAGTTTTTGTCATTTCACATGATTTCATAGCACCTCTAACGCTCTTCCTGATTAATGGGTACGTCCAATCCTGTTATTACTCCCTCTGTCCAGTGGTATATGAAAAAATTTTACGTGAAAAAAAAAATGTGTGGGGGGTCCTCCAATAAAACTTTTGCGGACTCAAAGTTAGTATTAATTCATAGGACAACCTCTCCATAAAAAAAATGTGGCCTCACCCATGGCAATAAACACTGCCTTTAAACAGTTTAGACGCGTATACGCGCTCTTGCCTTTGAAACAAAGGTCCTGTTTAAGACAAAAAAAAAAGTCTCTCCTCAAAACATATTTTTTCTTCCACTTTTTTATGCGCTCTTCCACTATTCCCCTCCGTTTCACTAATTTTTTCCTTTTTTTTTAACATAGACCTTCCATGTAAAAGTTTATGACTTTCCAGTTGAGAAAAAAAAGGGGGAACAAGCAAAGTGCAAAAAAGGGTGGTACAGGTCTACTTGAAGCATTAATGATCCTTCTTCTTGTTGGGTGCAAGCATTTTTATCATTTCCTGCACTACGTCCTGGCTCTCTCTCTCTCTCTCTCTCTCAATTTGTGGAGGGATGTAGTACTTGTTTTTTCTCCCTTTGAAGTGAGAGTCACAAAAACTGTGAGGATTTGTTCGAAGAAAAAACGAACTGCCATTTTTTATAAGGAGTGCTAGGAACAACCCTTTATTACATCATTGAAGATCCTTTCCATGGAACAATGTTAGTTTGCCTTTTGGTGACGGAAGTACCAGTTTTTATAGGGTTTTCCTGTGAAAAACTGTTTTATTTTATTTTTGCTATATACTCCTTTTTTCCTTCCACCGTAATTACCAGTTACCAGGTTCAATTACAAGTGAGTCGTCTCACATGTAAATTGAAAGGAATGTTGATATGATAAGCGAGAGAAAATATTCTTGAAGGTTCCGTTCAAAAAATAAAATAAAAAGCCGTCCTTTGCTTTTCCGCATTTTTTTCCCCCGCCTGCCTTACTTTATTTTGTATTAATTTCGCATGTGTAGAACGGGAGTAAAGAGTTGAAATAATCGTAAAAACCTGTAATTATATGATTGGGAGAAATGCATATGAGTCAATTTGAAGCGGTTCTTTATGATTTGCCCTCTCTCTCTCAAAAACACGGCAGAAGTACTGTACGACTAGGTGCTAGAAATAGTAATCGTATAGTTATAACATAACAATAAAGTAATTATCTCTGTGTACAGTGTGTACATGTCTATAAATATCCAGTAAATGATACATATTCCTTAGAGACCTAAAGCCAAACCTGTGCTTGAGACATTTTTTGAAGGAAAATGGGAGCATTTTGTGGTAATCAAACCACTAATTAAGGCATAAAAAGGGTACAATCTCGTGAGTAAAAAAAACAAAATTGGGTTCTAAAAAAACACATTTTTTTTACCTTTGATCCTCTATGATGTTACCGTATGTATTCTATATATACACATGTAGGTACAATTTGAGAATTTGTGCGGATTCAACTTACCATTAATACATTTTTATTGCTTGGATTTAATAAAATTGCTCTATATCAAAAGCATTCCGTTACGCAATTTTTTTTTATACTTCCCCTCCATCTCAAGTGCCACTAGTTGTTTGCAAATAATTAATTCTATACTCGGGCACCCAAGACATATATGTGGATGGTATACGTATAGGAAATGATGTATTCCCTTTGCTTTGGTACTGGCGGAGTCTTAAAAGAAACATTAGGTGATTGCGATAGTATGGGCACTAATGAGACTAGAGCTTATGTATACGCACTTGCTACACTCTCAGGTGAGACTCAACGGATGGGAAATTCTCTGTTCTGTATATGTAATATCTTGGAAAGACACCACCAAAGGGTTATTATTGTATGCACAGAATACACACATTTGTGCAGGAAAAAGTTTGTTAATTTTCAGTGTACGTATACATATATATTATATATATAAACCCCAAAAATTAAAGACATTTTGTCTCCTTTTTTTTTTATTGCGTAGAGAGTATTTTTTTATATGAAAATTAAGGTATTTAGTTTAACGAGCTTTGGGGCGTAGATTACAAGTATGTATGAGTGGTTTTTACCACTGATCTGCTGGTACTTACTGGTAGTTGTTGCAATTTTTTTTTCTGTACATATTATATGGAAGGGAAAAAAAGTCTCAATGATAAAATGTATGGACTTAGGAAATGTAATGGAGCTACTGAGTACGACGGACACCAAGTGTCACAGTTAGAACATACATAATTATTTCCTTGATGACCCCACGGGTAAAACTTTCTTCGTGGGTTCCCCTTTGTAACATATGATTACGTGGTCAAATGTGGATTTTTTTAAACTATTTTGTAACCAAAAATATTTTCACCACCACAAAAAAAGGTGGACAAATTACAGGAACTAGTACTATCATGGTCTCACTTCAACCTCAGGGACGTGTTGGCGCATGGTATTTACACCGAAATGCAATCAAAAAATACAAACAATCATTAGGGAAAAATTCAAGCGGTTTCCCATCAAAAGCTGGTAGGGCTTGGTAGTTTTTTGGTGCATTTTTAACAACTTCCTTTTTTTCCGTATAAATGTAATTTTGATTTTCCCAGTTACCTTTTGCATACATGTTTTAATCTACACCTTTTTTATAATTGGTTCAAGACATTTGCATTTATTTACTTTTCGCATGATAAAAGTTGCAGTTTTTTTTTTTTGAATTTTCAAACTTGCATTTGCATTCCCAACCCTTTTTTCCCTCCTCATGTCACTTGCTCTCCTGTCCATCAAAAATGGATGATGGTCAGTGGGCTAAAAATATATCCTTCATTGTCCCTACCGCTCCGTCTACCTTCTTCCAGGTAGGTACACATGTGTGTAGGAATACGTATGTATAGATACATATTTATTTTTTTTTTTTAATAAAAAAAACTGTACACTCCCCTTTGAATTATTTTATGTTACTACTCTGTAATTTCCTTCAACTTGTGTGTTATTATTTTTACATGTGTACATGCACGTCCTGACCTTCAGCCACTGGCACGTTCAATCAAAAGCTTTAAAAAGTCTACTTTTACAACTTACTTTAATTTTAACACTATGTTGCTAGACATCCGGAGGCAGACTTCTGCTTCCAATATGAGAATGATGAAAAAGTGTATTTCTCTCTCCTGAAATCTGTACCACCCCTGTTGTAATGATAGCATAAACAAGCTTTTTTGTGCGAAAGGAGGTAGTACAGATATTTTAGAGGGGAACACGTGGAATTTAATCCAGCCATGGTGTGAAATGCATGGATGATAAAAATGATATCCACCATCTTCTCCAAGTCAAGCAAGGAGGATTGTACAAAACACGTATGGAGCGTTCCAGATAAAGTAAAAATAATTGACCTAATACCGATACAAATCTCAAGGCTCAAGGTTGGTTGTTTCCCTGCAGCATTTGTCGTTTTTTTCTGGTTGCTTCTCGCTCACAGCTGATGTCTGCAACAACTCTGTGTAGTCATGCATCTTGACCAGAAGGAACAAGTAGGAGTATTTTATGTAATAATAATAAGAGTCAATAATTTCCTTTGTTTCTGAGGGTGGATGAAAAAAAATTCTTCCCAGGAGAAGAGAGAAAAAAAATATGCTGGAGCATGTCTGCTGTAACAAAGTACATGTGTCACACCTTCAATATATTTGTAAACAGGGTACATTGTAGACCCACAGCCACCGTTATAGTTGCAGGAATGAAGTGAGAAACTTTAATAAAAACCAGAGCAGAGAGAGACAGAGAGAGAGAGAGGGAAAGAAAAAATAAAGGGAACTTCACCTTCAACTTGGCAAGTTTTTCTGGGAAATTACCACATTCTAAGTACATATATACTGTCCACTAAATTAAGAATTGACACCCCATTTTTTTCTGAAGGTTTACACTGGTAAGGTTTTTTCCATAAAATTAAATTTGTAAATAAAAAAAGGTCCATATTGCCCTTATAATGGTCTCAATTTTTTTTTTCTCCTCTCTGTGGGCTAAAAATTTTGTTATCATTTGCATTAATGATGGCTGACATGCATGCCATAACGCGAAAGGGTGGGTAATTGGATGAAAGAATTAGTTCAAAACGTAAATATAGGCAAGGGTAGGACCAATGCGAAGAAATTGCTTGTTCATACAATTGGGTAATCTCCTTTAATAAGAATAAGAGTGAGAGAGAGAGTGTGTGTGTTTGTTTGAGAGAAAGAGGAGAAAGATGGAGGGAGAGAAATACAATTATTTAAATTAAATTCGCACCACATGCACAACAATCTACATTTGTAAGAGCAACAGTGGTTAGAATGGCGCTAAACGTCTTGTGGAGATATGAATTTAAATAGCCCTAGTTATGACTCATATAGACATATTTTATTTTTCCTTTTTACAGTATACACATGGGTGCTCTATGTGCCGTGGTAATTTGACTTGATTGTGTAAAACCTTGCATTCAATAGAGATGCATCTCCCTTTTACCTTGGTCAACTTCCAATCTTTTTCGACAATCACAGCAAATATGCATGCTAACAAGGGGCACAATCACCGCCGTTATTAACGAAGATTCACAGTGGACAGAGACAGAGACAGAGATGGGCAAAATAAGACAGAAAGAAAAATTGAATAAAAATTAAAAATATACGTCGAAGACAGCAGAAGTGAGGCACGAAGGGAAGAGAGAGGGAGATAGAGATACGAGAGAAAAAAGTTGGAGAAAAAAGAGAAAAATAGAAATAGAAGAGAGAAAAGTCGGAGAAAAAAAGAAAGATAGAAATAGAAGAGAAAAAAGTCGGAGAAAAAAGAGAAAGATAGAAAGAGAAAGGAAAAGCGAGAGAGAGAGAGAGAGAAGAGAGAGAAAAGCGAAGAACGGGAGAGAATATTTGTAAGAGAATAAAAAGAGATGAGGAGGGGAGAAATAAAATAAAGAAAGAGACGGGAGAGAAACAGCGAGACGAAGTCACGGGCGACAGTAGAAAATAAAGGGAGAGAGGGAAATATTTCCAAACAATTCCTTGCAACATTTTACTATAATAAAGAGAGTTTAAAAAAAGAGCACAAGCTCAAGACAGAAGGGTTATCTCTCTGCATTTACCCTTTATGTAGTAGTTTTACAATTAGCTTTTTACAATAATAAAATAATAACAATCATCATCATGACAAACACGTATCTCTCCCTCTCTGTTTTTACCAAAGGTCCCCTGCTGGTGTCATGCTCCCAAAAGAATTTGACTTCACAGCTACCTAGCAATGATGATTAAGAAGATTAGTCCATACATTTTGTCTTCCCAACCCTTTCAATACATACACACACATTCCTCCACATTCTTTGAAAAAGGATGGCAAAAAGAGTACTTACAACACGTACAAGTCACGGTTTTCAAAAAAAATATGATAGAAGAGGGCAAGAAAACAAAACAATTTCTTTCTCTCTCTCTCTCCCCTTCATGGATATTTACCACGAAAAAAAAAATTTGTGGATCCATGCCATAATAATATAAATACAGACTCTCCCCCCTTTATATTCTCCCTTGACAGGACAATGTAAGGTGTCCAGAGACACAGGCAGGTCTTTAGTGCCTTTCGTTCCAATTTCTTTTTATGGGTTGATATATTTAAAAAAATCATTATAATAAATAAATAATTTGGACACCGTGTCCAACAAAGGAGAGTCATGACGTCAACCCGCATTCAAATTTCTTATACAGATGTTAAACACTGGACTTGAAATGATGTTTTTAGGAGGGGGAAGAGAGATTTTTCAAAAACAAAAAAAATGGTTGTATAATTTTTTATTCCAGTTTATTATTATGACTTGAATAGATTTCTCCCCTGTATGAATACTCCTCTTGAGATAAGAACAATGTAATCGTAATGAATGAGTATGAGAAGAACCGCTTTTTCTGTAAGTCAGGCGTTAGCTCATTCTTGTATTGGGTGAGTACAAGTCACAGGTAATATAGACCCACATTTGAGCTTATAATCATTTATTATAATTTATATGGTCAATAGAAACAACATTTATTAGAAGCATTACCACGGCTAATTTTGTGTGTAATTTTTTTCTTGTTGCTCTCCATCTCTCTCTCTCTCTTTCACATCTTAACTCTCTCGCAGTCTATTCGTCAAAATAATGCTAATAGAACGACAGAGGTAAATCTTTTTTTTTTCACAATAATCTCCGAGCGACTCCACCCATTAAGAGCATGCTCATATATTTGAGAATGTTTACAGTAATTATTATTTACCAGTAGGAGTAAAAAAAAAAGGGAATAAAAAAAATAACTATTACACTGTCTGGCAGTCACTCAATTTCGTTTTTGTTTATTTCCTTCCTCAATCAATCAAGAAATTGATCCAGTTCTCTAACTTTTCCAAGGCATATGTGATACTTAATTCTCCTCCTAACTACCTTATTGAAAAACGTGAAATAATAGAAAATGGTTGGGAAGACAAATTAAGAATTTTTAGTCATTATCATTATTGCAATGAAGATTGAAAGGGCGAATCACTACAAAGACTATTGAATCTAGTAGGACTGAGGAAGCAGTTAAGATTATGCCATTTTTTTTTTTGGTTGCAAGTTAAATAAACCACCAAATATATTCAGCTAAAAAAGATTGTGTAATACCCACTTTTCAACGGACATTAAAGAAAAACTCTCTTGTAATGGGTTGATAAATAAATGCTTTTTTTTTTGTACCCACACAAGATAAGGAAGACGGTGCCCCGTCACTATTTAATATTCTTGGAAAATATCTATCTTTTTCTCTCTTAATTTCTTTCTAATCACATTCCCCCTTTTGAGAATGAAAGAAGAAAAAAGAGGGGGAATGTAGGACAATAATAAAAGTCGTCAATCATTATGGATGAGAGGCATGCTTAGCATAATCTGATTACACATTTTTATAGAGGGGAGGGAGGAAATTGCTGATTTGTAAATGCCGATGATGATAGAGTCATAATGATGAAGAAGAAGATGGAAGATTGAAACGGCGTCCAGATTAAGACATTTTATTTTTTTCCTGGGACTTTTTCCAATAATAATAATCGGCGTCATGACAATGGAAGAACCACTGCAATATCATCAACCTCCCTTCAATAATAAAAAGGGGTTTGGAAAGGATGATCAAGAGAAATGATTTCTTCGTTCCTATCACCATCTCTTCTCTTTCTCTCTCTCTCCCTCCCTTTGATTCCCATGAAAGCATCATGAAAGCTATCAGTTGTGCCTAATCCATTTGCAAAATGAAAAAAAAGATGATTGACTATGGATTTCCTAGGTTGCAAAATTTTTGACACTCCATCGACCTAACCCTTCGAAAGATAAAGGATTACCGCTTAGCACAAATTTACTAAAAAAAATGGTTACAATATTGTTATAATAGCGACTAGAGTGATTTTATACTTAATACAAAATGTCAAGACTTTTTTTTTTCTGTGATAAAAAAAAAATGAGTGTGTACAATGATTGGCAATGTGTATATAAATGGGAAAAAGAAGAAAAAATATATTGCTCCTCAAGACGAATCAACATGTGGTCATCATTGGAAGTGCATAATTCCTCATGCTGTGTGTGTGTAGCCAGGAAAGCTCTTGATATTTGCTAATTGAAGCTTTCAGTACACCTGAGTGTATTACGATTTTAATAAATCACACCAGGTGCCTTCAGCACAGTGTAATATCAAGAGTATAGTCAAGTACGAAATTCAAATGTATACAGGCTAATCATACGCAGGGTTATCCTTTTGCCCAAAAAGAAAAATATGTGTACACACCCGTAAATGTACGTATACATATGTACATAGAAGGAGAGAGAGGGACCCGTATAATTACAAAGGGTGTACCTCATTCCCTTGTCGAAAATGGTGGAAAGTCTCTCAAAGTGCCCCTTTTACACCAATTCCGAGCAATGTCAATACCAAAAGCCTGAATGTACTCTCAATGTACTTCCTGTGTGTAATTACCGCCATATACCATACAATCAATCAGAGATTACGTGAGTTTGTTGATCATAATTAGTCCAAGGAAACACTTGTTCCAAGTAAAACTCTTGTATACACATAAGAAAAACATGTTTTATATACCAATTCAGCAATTTTTCAAGCCCGCCGCTCCAATTCCCCCTGCTAAACATGGAGGATACATAATTCCGTTGATCCACATTACATTTTTATATCCTCAAAGTAAAGGTAACCACATAATTTTTTTTCAATAACTCCCAAACATTTCCTTTTCCCAAAAAATTCACTTCCTCATATATTTAAGAGAAGCAAAAAAAAAAAAAATCCCTCTCCACCAAAGAAAATTGAAAAGAAATTGGTAAACCTTCAGTGGTGCGGAAATTTTCTTTTTACGGTCTGTACTACAGTGTATAGTGTGTTTGCTACAATTAATTACTATTACATTGTACAAGGATTGAAAGAGAGTCGTTAAGTATTAGTTAATTTCCCTCATCTTTCTCTCTCTCTCTCTCTTTCCTTTTCAATCGCCAAATAATAATTGTGAACATTAATAAACTTTTGAAGCGTGAACAAGTCGGGCAGGCGCCAATACCACTGTTATGATTGCACATTAGTAAATTTCCCCTGTGTAGTGCTTATACATATAAATACATATGTATAAATGTTTACCACCATAAAAAAAATTCTTGTCTATACAAGTATTACATGGATACTGTGATAAATTATTCCCTTTGAGCTTTTTTTCTTCTTCTTCTCCTTGTTCATTCCTTATATTATACACACAGTCATTTGCTGTCCACATCCCTACCAATGATCGTAATTATACACGCATCTTGTACCAATAGCCGATTACCTGATGACAGAAATATGAAGAGTGAATGATGTGTCGGCTACTGCATAATCGCCGAGTAATACTAAAACGTTCAGTGGTGTCGCCCTTTTTTTTTTAACTTTTTTTTTATTCTCCTATCAAAATTCCCTTTTCCTCATGTATAACCCCCATGTTTCAAACGGGAGTGTGGAATGACTTGTACTTACAAATGTGTCGGTACATGCAAAAATACATATGTATATGCATACATGTCTTTTTATATGTACCTGTAAAGCTACAATTACACATGATGATTAGTACATTGTGGAAGAACTTATGGGGAAGACTCTAGGACAGCTGCGGAGTTTGAGAGTTGAGTGGGGGCAAGCGGGTCTTGTGCAACTCCGTCTCTTGGCCGTAAAACAATCAATAAGGTGGTGTCACTACCATTACGACATTATTGTACAGAGCGTCAAGTAATAAAATGAAAAATCTATCAACATTGATTAAAAACTTCTATTCCCCCTTAAATGTCCACGCTTTTATGTATTTTTTTGGGGGCTCTTACACACCACACACCTGAGAGGACATGGTCGAACTTGTAAAAGAGTTATTGCTATACAGTATATAAGAGTCCCTTTATCTTAACTGCCTCTACCCCCATGCTATCTATACTATTTGCTCCTGTTATACATATACTTGTCATTGCTTTAAAAATACTTGATGGAGCAAAAATGTTATGTTTTATAGAGGAGGATAATGATTATTATTATTCTTGTAACCACTCAAGTACAGTATGAGTATAGTATTGCACGCCATAAAATGAGTGACAGCCAGCTGATCGCTTCGAGGTGATGGGCAGACACTAAAGAAAAATCAGTAATCATAATCATAAAAAAAGAAAAGAACAAGAACTAACCACGCTATTCCCACTTGCTACTATATTAGATTATAATAGGAGAGTTTGGAAAATTGACTCTGAAATATATGTGAAATATCTGGGAGTGTGTCTGGTTAATTAACTCACCTCAAGTCACTCATCTCAAGCAGTTAGTCCAATCATTTCAGATGTAATAAGTCACACTGAGAAGGGACAAGGAGGAGAGAGCGAGAAAAGACATGCAGAAAGAAGAGACCGAGAAGGAGACAGCGAGAAAAGATGCAAAAGGGAGAGACTGAGAAAGAGAAAGAGAAGGTAGAGAGAGAAAAAAAAGCAGACAGAGAGAGAGAGAGAGAGAGAGAGAGAGAGAAAAGCAGACAGAGAGAGAGAGAGAGAGAAAATAGATACAAAAGGGAAGCAACCGAGAGAGAAAATAATGAGAAGCCAGAGAGAGGGACAGAGAGAGAACGAAAGAAAAGGAGAAGACAGTAAGAGATAATAAGAAAAAGAGATAATACACAGAAATACATTAGAAAAAAGAAAGAGATCATAGGCATAGTAAGAGAAGACAAATAATAAGAGATCATATAAGGCAAAAAGAGAGAAAGAGGGAGAACGAGAGAGAAAGAGAGAGAAAGAGTGAGAAAGAGAGAGAAAGAGA
>JAQGBT010003459.1:0-19549 GCA_034698585.1 Disparrhopalites patrizii | reverse complement strand
TTTTCTCTTTTCTTCTCCTGTTTTCGCTCTTATTTTCTCTTTTCTTCTCCTGTTTTCGCTCTTATTTTCTCTTTTCTTCTCCTGTTTTCGCTCTTATTTTCTCTTTTCTCTCTTTTTCGCTCTTATTTTCTCTTTTCTTCTCCTGTTTTCGCTCTTATTTTCTCTTTTCTCTCTTTTTCGCTCGTATTTTCTCTCTTTTCTCTCTTTTTCGCTCTTATTTTCTCTTTTCTCTCTTTTTCGCTTTTATTTTCTCTATGCTTCTTCTACTTTTGCTCTTATTTTTTCTCTCTTCTCTCTTTTTCGTTCTTATTTTCTCTCTTTTTTCAGCTTCCTCTCTTAGTCTCTCTTTTTTCCTCTCTCATTTTTCAGTTTCCCCTGTTATATTCTCACTTTTCTACTCTTATTATCTATCACATTCCTGTTCATTTTTTTTTCTCGTGTTTTATTTTTCAGTTTCTCCTCCTTCTCAGCCCCATTTTAATTCTCTCTCTCTCTTTCCTCTCTTTCTTCCTTCGTTCGTCTCGCTCTTCCTTTATTTATTTCCCTCCTTCTCCTTTTCGTTCTCTTCTTTCTGTCATTTACTCTATGTCTCCATTTCGTCCTCTCTTTCATTCATGATATTCCTCTTTCCCGTGATTCCTTTTTTCTGTCTTGCTTTAGCCCTCTCCATTTTCCCTCTTTGTGCCTCTATTTCTTCCGATTTTCCTCTCCCTTTCTTTTTTTCTCGCCATTTCTTTAGTTGTCTATCGCCCTTTCTTTATTTTTCTCTCCCTCGTTCTTTCAATATCTCTTTTACTTTATATGGCGGTCTACCATTCATTTATATTTCTCATAGTTTCCTCTCATTCTCTTTCTCCGTTTCTCTCCTACTCCCTCTTGGTGAGAGAGTATATTTATACTAGCTCCTTCTACTATTTTTGACCCGAAACGTTGACGGGATGAAGAGAGGGGAAGGAATAAAGTTCAAGAAAGACATTGGTTGAAGTGGAAACATTTCCTGGTGCATTTGAGTGCAATTAGATACCGTATAGCTGTATCAGCTGAGAGTAACCTTAAGTCTATAGGTGTGTTCCCCCAATAAACGTTTGGTAAATTATAGACTCTAAAAAAAATTGCGGAGGAGAGATGCCCTTGTCGAAATGTAAGAGTGACAAAGCAGTTGTAAACTGTAAGAAAACAGATTTATATGAGAGGCACTTAAAGACAACGGTGTTTGGTTTACCTTCTTTTACAAGCCTAAACAAATCGGATCAATCAAGGATGGGGATAGTCGCCCAGGTAGTCGCTTCGATGGGGTCGACTGGTGAGCATCGTAGTTATTATGTCAGAGAAAAACAGGAACAAACAGTGGAACAAGGAAGAGATCCGGACAGGTGAGGGAGAGAGAGAGAGTAATAAAAAGGGAGACAAACAAGGAAGCGTGTATAAAAATCTACTGTAAAAAAATAAATCATCAACTTGTTATTCCTCTTTTTCTTTCTCTCTCTCTTCCCCCCCAAAAAAATTCCTTGCCTACACCATAGAAAAAAAAAGGTGAACAAGAAGGAAATAAAAAAAAATAGTTTCTTGGACACGACATTTATATGTACTTTTATTTGAGAAAAGAAAGAAAAATTCATGGTCAAGTTTGATTCCCCCCAGAAAGATTCCTTCCTTGTCGGGGTTTTAGAATGCTTGAAGGACTTTATAGACCTATAGACAAATTTTAAGACTACTGAACCTTCTATAATATTTGTATTTCCTGGATCCTTTCTCTATCCCATCTCTTCATTGAACAATGTCTCCCTGGAATTATTTTATAGCCCCAAGAATTCACGGTGGACCACGGTCATTTTACACCTACGTGGATGACAAATGCCTAGTAATACTCCAATGTCAATGTCAAGGGAAATTCTGTAATTGATATCCGCTTTATATGTATATTCACCTGCTCAAATTCAGTCCAGGCGGGCACCTTTACAACGTTATACTTATGATGTAAGACGGTAGGAATGAAAAGGACTAAAGCATAAAGCTCTATGCCATGGGAAACTAACAGTAAATCACAAGTTCAAATATTGACAGCTCACAAATCACAAGTCAGTAGACTCCGGAAGAGAGGACGTGTGTGTGTCAGGGAGGGAGAGAGAGAAACAGACAGGTAAAAAGAGAAGAGAATCAAAAAAACGGACAAAAACCCACAACAATTTATAAATCCATCCAACAAAAAAAAAGGGAGACGATTACGTAATGGCTCTTTTGGTCATTTCCTTAGAACGGTTTTTCAAGACATAATAGTAGGAATAACCCCTGGGTTTAATAACACTTCTGACTTAAAGAGTTTTTTTTAAATACTTATGGACTCCCCAAAAAAATTTTTTTCACACAAAAAGGTAGAGAGGGAGAAGGGGGAGAAATGACAAAGGTGGGAGTTGCCATGGGGTTTTACGGTAATTTTTATAGACGAAAAGACCAACTATGTACTTAGGGATTGTGAGAAAAGTTATAGAATACCTCCAGAACACTAAAATATGTTGACATCTTCTGAAGCTCCTGGGAGTAGGCGGCATCATCATAGGAACCACTTGGGAGTATGTCTTCAGCTGTCATGTTAAAAGTCACCTCGTGGTCAGTGTCATCCGACTCCCTCTTGAACCGTCTCGACGTCTTCAGACTGAATGTGGGTAAGGCAAATGTCAGGGGGATGGTAATGAGCAAACCTGATAGAAAATAACATTTGAAAAAAAAAATTCAATTACATTCTAAATCATTGCCACAAAAAGAGACCTTTGGATGTGTTTCACTGGAGTTATTTGAAAGAAGAGAAAATTACGTTATGTACGTACATAGGTACTCCCTTGTAAGTAGGAATGTTAAGTCAATGACCATTGAAGGAAAGCAATATACTTTCTTCGCAAAAAAAAAAAAAACCTGGAACGGGTTGGGTTAAATCTATCCATCCATCCAAAGGTCTGGAGAAAAACGGTTATTGTAAGAAACAATAGCAAGTCTCATTTTCCCTGACCAAGCCCTCTAAGGGCATCGTACTCTACCAAATCAGTTGAAGGCATAAATGGTTCGAGTGGAAAAAAGGTATCCAGTCATGATATATCATTATAGACAGTGAGCAAAAGAATCTTTCGCATCCTTTTTTTGAACCATTTTATTTTAAATTAAGTTTAAGTCCTATTTTAGACAAACGCAGTTGTGAATGAATGTTTCTTCTAATATTAGGTACAGACGCAAAAGATAGAAAAAGGGGAGAGCCGAGGGATTACGAGGACAACTTTGAGTATTGTTTCACCAAGAAAGGGTTACTCTCTCTCTTTCTCTCTCTTTCTCTCTCACTCTCTTTCTCTCTCGTTCTCTCTCTCTCTCTTTCTCTCTCACTCTCTTTCTCTCTCGTTCTCTCTCTCTCTTTCTCTCTCACTCTCTTTCCCTCTCGTTCTCTCTCTTTCTCTCTATTGCTCTTGCTCCCTCTCTCTATTGCTCTTGCTTCCTCTCTCTATTTTTTATCTCTCTCTCCCTATCTTTCTCTCTATTGCTCTTGCTTCCTCTCTCTATTTTTTATCTCTCTCTCTCCCTATCTTTCTCTTTATGTGTATCGTCTTCTCCTTCTTCCTCTGTCTCTCCCTTTCTCCTGTATTGTTGTCCCCGAAAAAAATAATTACAAAGTAAAATGAACCCTTGTGTCATTCACTAAAAGTGTACTCCGTAGCTACACATTATTTAGCATGCATGGACGAAAATAATCCATTCTTTTGAAGGTTTTTTGACTGCCAAAAAAAAACTGTTCTTATATTGTTTCCCTATTAATAGAAAGAGAGACAAGGTGGGTCTGGTCCAGGACAAGGATTTTGACCAGAGAACATCCTCGTACTTGTCTATAACCAATCCAAGCGTATTGTTAGTACTTCCGCCCACTACTTGAAAGTAAAGGAGTAGATACTATCCATAAAGTAAAAGTGAGTACGCCACACGTGGTTCCTTGACTCTTAATAATAGGACAATGTACTCACAAGCTTGTCGCCATAAAACTCTGGAGTCTGCCTTAAAAAAAAACTAAGAGGGCCTTAACACTATTATCACTTTCTCTTTTAACTTGACCAACAATGTGTTTCATATTATTATCAAAAAAGACTCCCTGAAAAAATCTTAGTTCAAGGAACTCGAGTACATTGTGACATGAGTACAGGACTTATAAATGGAGAATTGTGACTGGACAAAAAAAAAATCATTGACCCATAAATATTCAATGATTCAATTTTTGTTTTTGTATAGGTACATATTATACGTACACAAAGGCTTCCGTATTTCCATTTCCGTATGTATGTATTTTAGGCATAGTACACATGATTATTTATGTTGCCTTGTAAAAATAAGTTCACCTCCTCCTACACTTTTTCACTTGGATAATCCAAATATATACATACCGGTGGACATGACTCCAAAGGAAAAAAGGTCTATGACTGCTCCAATCCACATATGTATCCAATACATCATCATTTCCTCCTACATGTGACTCCCCCAGAAAGAAAAAAAAAGGCTGTCAGTCTTAAGAAAAATGTCTTCCTTTTTTCAAACTCACTCACTTCTTCCTTCACCGAGACTGCACATATTTTAAGGAACAATGACCATGTACACATTTGCATGGATGACACGGGAAAAGTAGCCAAAAATAAAATAGATAATATTCTTATGAAGGCATACAAGTACATGTCCTACACAGAAATTATCATTAACAGGTACAGGAACCTATAGACTCCATTGTCCTGATTTGGGAATTATCATTCCCGACTAATAGCTGCATATCCGTTTATTATGATTTTTTATGATCACTGTGACCTTTATGATCACTTTTATAGCCCAACTCCAGACTTGCTAATAATAAAATATGTGTTTCCGTACAATTGGTTTAATAATGTTCCAAGTCTTTTCTATTTGCTAAACGGTATAACATGGCTTTAATTGTGTCCAATGGGAAAGCAAGTATTAATCCCATTAGACAGCATTACCAAGAGCCGTAAACTCCATTTTTCATCTGCTCCATAAACGCCTATCGTTTAAAAAAAAATCCACCCGCGGCAATAGGGAATTGTGAGACCTAAACCTGCTAAATGCACGTGCAGACGAGACGTTAGACATTACACAATAACACAGTATTGTTCCCTTGAATGTTTAGGATAATGACTTGGTTATACCTTTAATTTTTATGATTCTTGAAATGCATCTTTTACTGTTAGTGTCCAGGGTCAAAATAAGTACTTTGTATATATTGTCTCCTTTGACACTTTAATAAAGATTACTGCTACTACGAACAGGGTAATTTTAATTACGCCAACTAAGATTTTAATGCATAAAAAAGGACGTGTCTTGCAACTCCCTTTGGACACAATCTCCTCTCTTGCGTTCATTCACAACTTTTTTTCTGGAGAACTAATGAATGAAAGGGTTAGACAGGAACTATTGCGCATACACAAATCAAATCTTATTGAGAGGTGTGGAAAAAAAGGGAGCAAAATGTGACATTATAGTCACTCCTTACCAATATCAACAGGTGTTTGTGTGTTGAAGAATACGAATCTCTTCTGTCGGCTGAGTACCTTATGGGGAGCCTCCTCCAGCTTCATCGTGTTCTCTCCCAGAGCACAGAGGCTGGTGAGGAGGAGGAGGAAGCACGGGGGAAATGAGTTCATTTTGGTCCTGGAATTTAAGAAAGCAAATAGAAATATGTATAAATGGAAGAAATATACACTCTGGAAGATAATGGAGGATAATTCTCAAAGGATTTTTTTTAAATTCAATTAATTGAACTGGTTATAAAAACCAAAGGTACACCTTGGATAATGCCTCTTTAAGCAAAACTTAATGACAGGCAGTCTGTCATCTAAAAAAAAAAAAAAAAGGAAACACGGCGAACCAAATTTATCACCAGAAGAAAGCACACTTTTATAGGGAGCTGTAGCGTTTTCTCCAAGAGAGCCTTAATTTTCACCCGGTTCCCTCTGAGATGATGTGGAAGAGAATGGAAGAAAATAGAGGGAGAGATGAAAAGAACAAAAAAAAAAAATAAATAGAAGTGGTTTGGGGAATGTGAGCTGCTGCCGACCACAGAAAAGACTGAATGGACCAGAGACTATGGAGAGAGATGAGATCCGAATATTATTCTCACCTGTGCTCAACATCTTAAAGTATAACAGGGTGTAAGATAATTAGCGGAGCATCCACGATGACTGCATAATCAGAGCACCCAAAACCAATGCCCATTACTTGTATTATGCTGGGGATATTTACACATATTTATACTTTCTTTTTTTTTTTTTTGTCTATCTATTTTTCTTATTTATCATTGTATACTCCAAACTCTGAAAGAGGTGTTTCTTTTTAGAGATGTCTTGTTAGTATATGCCTATAATTGTTACGTGACTATATCTTCGGGTACTCTCACAAGCCACGCTTCTTTTACTCTGTCAGAGAATAGTAGAATAGACGAATCATATATAAATATCATTGAGGGAGAAGAAGAGTTTATTCACCTTATTAGTTTACATTATCTATAAGGATCATCTCCCAGGATCCATCACATATTTCTTACGGCGCTTAACTATGTCACTAAATAGTAACTAGCCACCTTACAGCTTACATTTAACGACCATGTATTTACACAGGCGCGGGTATATATACGTCTGCAAACATCCCAGGGGGGAAAAATCATTGTGGAGAATCAACGCGTTTATGTAATGGTTATATTCACACATTCATACCTACAGACGTATGTACATATATGGGTACACCCATGTATAACGCGTATGTCATGTCATGACCATGCCATTATCATTAGCATGGAGAAACGTTTGCGTATGCTGTTAGAAATTACCACGAGCTTTTATATATTTATATATGTATCTATAGTATTCCAACATTTCTCCCCGAATATAGCTCGTGCGTCGTATGGTACAAAGATTTGGAGGTAAAGTAAAAATCGTCAAGGAAAAATATGTAGCCAGTAGCAGTAATTTTTAAGAGGTTAAAGTGCCAGCACTTGATTACGTTTATTGTACTATGCATGCACCGTGAAAGAGAACATTTCTCTGAGGAAAATCGGATGGAATGAGATCTTGTTTGCGACTCATGTAAGCATCATCACCACAATTTTTCATTAGCTCCTTTTTAAGGGTTCTATTATTCCGTAATTCAAATTGAGGCATCCTGGGTGCAAGAAAAACCACCGTCTAATTTTGTAGTAAATAGTATATATGTATACACATGAGAAATGTCACCCTATATTTAATTTGGTTGATATTAACAGTCTTAAGCTGCAACTAAAAGCTACAAATTAGCTCTTTGTCCCGAATTCTTATGAATGCAGCAGGGACAATTACAGGTTCGTAGCTTAATCAAGCCGGTTTAAAAAAAAGTCTTGGTCATCTCCATCTTCTTTCTTCTATATGTTGTATTTTTTCTGGAAATGACAACACAAGCACAATATAGTTGTATAGCACAATATAACTGTAATCGCAGTAAATTTAGGAGCAATTTTATTCAATCATATTTTTATATCTAACCCATCCGCTCCAGCAGCATGAGTGGACCGTGTTAGCACAAGACTGGGTAAAAATGGAAATCTATCAAATGGAATTTTTACCCATGACACGACATAAAAGTTTGCGGTCAAAAAAAATCTTAAAAATAGCCTTGTGAATGTTCCAGCGGAATTTGCACATATTGGGTCAAACCATACCGAGAGGGTAAGAATCCATCCTTAAATAATACTTATTGTGGGAGTGTTACTACGCAGCAGTAAAGCACAATTAAGGCTGAAGCCATTTTCACATCTTCTGATTGAACCCCTATTGTAGATCAGTCCTACAAAGTGAAATGTTTTTTTCCTCAAGAATTTACGGAAAGTTTGCTCAAAAGGTTAACAATGAATTTCTTGGTTGGCTTTTTCTCTCCGAACTGTATCTTTGTCCTAGCCTTGCGTCACTAGTCAAAGGGTATTGGTGTGAACTACTGCGAAAACGCATTTTACGATACAGTTATAAGTACTTGCATGTCAATATGTTCACCAGTGTCAAAATGATGGATTCTCCTTAAAATTCATTCATATCTTATTCCTTAGAAATGGGAGAAGTCACAGGGTACGAAAAGCAGAGTTGTTATTCTTTCCACCTTCCGAACATACATACGTAAAATGTATAAGTACACACATACGTATGTATATAGAATGTATATCAGTATGTCTATCAACAAACTATTTTTCATACTATTTGTCTACCAATGAACACAAGAGGGCTAAATGGAAATGGATAAATGCATTATGAAATTAGTTTAGTTTGTCTAAATTATTACCCTATGCCAGGTATAAAGTAGGTATGAGATGAGAACAGGAAGCATGATCATGATGGAAGTCATTGACAATAGAATGTAGAGCTCAATTTGGTCCGACTTGAACGTTTCCATTATTCCACATTGAGCTGCTATAAGGGTATAATTGGAAATGAAAGAGGGAACAAAATTCGTAAAAATATTCATGTTATTGTTGTCAATTGTAACATGCATCAGTTTTGTCATGAGGAAGGCCTATAGTGGGCATGACAGTGAAGAAATAAGTCTCTTTATTTTAACTCGAGTAAGATTTTATTAATACTTTCTGCCACACAATTTATTCCAAGCGCGTGTCACAGTGCCTATCACAAAATGGACCACAAAATGGTCGGGATTACAGCAAAAAATAATGACATTAGTCGGCGAAAATAAGCATCAGTTGGCAAAAAATAAAGGGCAGGCTTTTGTTCTGGGGGTGATTCCCTATTCCTCTCCAGAGTCTACTACAAACTATAATTGTTGTAGTAAGCACATATTGTATAAGGCATTGACATCAATGGGAAAGAAAAGCATGGTAGCAGTCCTTAACTTTTTATGCGATGCAAATTTTTTTTGCATCGCTACTCTACAATTGTAATAAAAGCAAAGTGTCAATGCAACAAATTTAATAAGACCGAACATAATAAAAAAATAAATACTTCCTTTATTCATTTGTGAATGTATCTAAACTATTTCAGACGGAGATTAGATTTTCCCATTTTGGTTCGGGAGATTTTTTGTTTTTTTAAACGTCTTTGACCCGCAAAGATTCCCGAAATTGTGGGTTGATAAAATAAAAAGTTATTTCCTTGCTTTTCCATGTACATATATCAAGGTGATGTACCGTGACCTTTGACAGCACTATACGTCATATATGTGGAAGGAAAAGGAAGTAAGCTGACCAGAACTTTGAAAACCTCCAAGAAAAAAATGCTCAGCAATAGTTTTTAATTTTAACCGGAAATTATTCCAAATACTAAAAAATCTCCTACTCCAATATTCGCAAGGAGTGTGAGAAGGGACGTGGGGGGGGGGGAGAATGTGTGCTAAAGCAACACATCCACTTCTCTCAAATGATTAGTTATACAAATTTATTAAGGACCACGGCTATAATTACGTGTTAACATATGTATGTATGCACATGCGTATGTTATATACACATACCTACACAAAGTTCGTTCAACTGCAACCGATTCTCATCGGGTTCAAATAAGGTATAAGATAAAAACCTATAAATTATAAATGCTGATTCCATCTCACTTGTTTTTCTCAATCTTCCTTGTCCTCCACTTCACTTACATTAATGCCTTCACAATTTGAGGCAGTCGAGGGTCAAGACTTGTTCAGGGGGAAACAGTCACAATCGTATTTATTTTAATAACAATTACTATCAAATTATCAATGTTACCTGTACTGCACTTTGCTCAATCACGTCCTTTTTTTCGTGGGACTTCCGTAGAGACATTTTTTTTATTGTCAAAATCAAATTATAAATCAAATGAAAGCCGTTTGAAGGAAAATTATGAATTTCTTTCGTGTTACCTAATGTGGACCACATTACCCCATGAAGGGTTTATCGTTATACTAATATCAATATCGTTTATCAATCATAATATTCGCTGTTCATGCCTCGTATAGGTACTTTCCCAGGAACAATTGCAAAACTAAAAAAAAGTCGGTTATAAATGGGATATGCAAAATTATTTCTATTATTATTATTTAATTGTTGCGCATTCATTTCTTGGAATGACAAATGTTGGTTAAGACCATTTAACTCAATTTCTCACGGCAGGTTTCAACCAGGTTTCTTAGCCTTCTTCCTAATACTTGCTTTATTAGCATGCTTTCTTTCTTCATAGTTTAAAGGAAGCTTAGAAAGAGATTATTTTAAGGAAAATTATGTGAGGACAAAAGGTTTCTACATTACGCAAGAACCAGGTAGAAAAAGCGTTTGTAAGCCATTTACATTTGCCGGGAATGTTAGGAAGTAAACTGAGAAATAAGGAGAGAGGCGAAACAAGAAAAAGAAAAGGTGTAGAATTATCACTTTCATTGGGACATTGAAAATGCTACCTCTTGAATCCTCCCAGAAGCTCAGCGGGATGAGTCCATACCAAGGATGATAGATGTCATGGTAGAACTTCGAAGAACAAAGTATCTGTGTGTTTCATTTAAAAATAATCTTTGACATATTATGACTACATAGTATATGCGTTTTGAGGTAAATGTACTTTTGCTCCTGATTCATCCCGAAATCGGTAGACATTTTGGTTACAAAAATGTTTTCATTTTCTTAAAGAGCATTATCACGGGGAAATTTGAAAATAAAAGCAATATAGTTTGACATGAGAATAGGCACCATGAAAGTTAGAACGGACGTCGGTTCACCCATAAGTAACTTTTTGAAAAATAACAAAAAATATCCACCAAAGTCCAAATATGTTTTCATCGATGATGTAACTTCTTGAAATTATTAAAATAATAACATAAAATTAACGAATTTAATGAACTTAAAAAACAAAAATTTCCAAGATATTTTATGTCACCCCCCCCCCTGGGGTGGATTCGGGTTATGAAATTTTCAGCAATCAACAATAATTGCACCTCTACCTGTCACATTTGAATCGACGAACAATGAAATAAATACTTTTATTATATGTAACATGTTTAACATCAAGTTAAATGCTACAAAAGCAATGTCTTGAATGATTATGAAAAATTACAGTAAACAAAATTAATTATTATTAAATTACAAATTATAATTTAGCATTTACGGTTTAGACTAAAACTGACCAATGCAGCATCCACTTGCTCGCTTAACATTTAGGTACTTATTTTTGTATACGTACATAATCACTTTCACACAAATGCAACTAATGCTTAATTCGGAGCAGCAAAACGAAGGATGGTTAACTGCTGAAAGTTACTTTTTTTTTTTTTTTTTTTTTACTGTACTCTTGAATGTAATAAGTCTCACAATCAGTAATAATAACAAGGGACTTATCTCATATTTTAGTAACGATTTATTAATAAACAACTTCCGCTTCTAACAGTGTCGTATACAGCACTCCATTTAGGAGCTTCCCCCTTCATTCGGCATTATCGGCATTATTTTTGCAGCAAAAACATGCCTTCACACGGCTAAAGTGTTTCTCATGGTATTTTACTTACGATTGTAATTATGTGCCATCATTTAATTACAAGTATGCAAATACTACTTCGGACGACGCTAAAAGCCTTTCCAAATCCTTTATACACAGTTTATTATTATTAATTATAAATACTCAAATTCATGACTGCCTCAAGGCTGGTTAAATAAATAATGTAGAACATGCTAATTGTTTTAATGAATATTAAAATACTACATAATATTATAAATAGCACATGTATGTACCACATGTATGTTTACACATCAATAAATTGTATGATTAAAATGTATTCTGAGGCTGGCACAGCAAAGTATAGCCATACAAATTATGTTTTTATATTATTATTTTAATTTACAAAGGCAGTTGATGGACACTTAAATCTTATTTGGGAATGAAATAAATGATTGCTGCTTTTTTAAAACAAAGCTTCTGAATCTTAAAAAACAGGTAATTCTCTAACATTTCTGTACACAACACAATTCACATGATCTGCCATATGCTGGTCACTAATTTACTTTGCAGTGTTAATTGGTTTAATTTTTTAAAGATTTGTTCGATACTACGCTAACACATCCACAATATGTGTGTAAGTATTAACACATTAGAAATTGATTACCGTACACAATACCAGCCCACTTGTAGAATTATGAAGGGTTATCACATGGCCCTGTTTTCCCTCTGTGGACATGGTAAATTACTATGTTAACAAGTAAGAATGGCAATTGATACTTTACATACCCACCTAAACATATAGATTTGCAACAGAACAAAAAGTTTCCCAAACCAGCAATTTTCTCATTTATATTATGGAACCCATTGGCAGTAATAAATATTTGCCACATTATCTATTACCCTCTTAGAGTTTTTTTCGTTAAAAAAAATCAAATTGTGATAAGTGATAACGAAAGGAAAAAGAACATTTCAAATCATATTTGAGCGTTTCTTCCCAATATTTTTCCGTAGAATTACAAATGCAGATGAGCTTGCAGGGGAAATTGTTACACTTTTAGGGAAATTCCAATAGACAGGAAAACATATCTATACCTAATGGTACGTGCATTTAATTTTAATTTTAATAATTTTAATAGTATTAATCATTACCACACTTTGGATTTTCAATAGCCAATAAAGGAAAATCAGACACCCATGTGCACAAATAAAACATTTAGAGGAATGCTTGGTGTAATTTTATATTTATCCCGTGTACATATTGTACATACGTATGTAGTGCATACCATCCACTATTAAACTCTTGGCATTAAACAAAAACCAGACAGTCAATTCGATAATATCTCGTTCAAAATTTTTTTTTTTATTTTACAAAATTTTGCCTCCTTAAATTCAAACGGGTGCTGCCCTACCGTGAAAATAAATTAGACAAAAAACGAACAAGAGGCGGTAGTAAAAAGTGTATATACAAATGTATATGTAGAGAAAATCAAATATTAACAAAACCCTAACCCATTTTACAAGTGAATTAAAATTACACATATAATCCACGTTGTATTATTTTATTTTTTGTGACAAAAGATTTGGGCCTACGTATGTATCCCATGTAGAAGAAACCATTCCACAAATTTTTGTGGGGGAGAAAGGTGTAATAATCATTGTGTTAAGAATAATGTATATCTAGCTTTACATCAATGAAGTAAATAAATAATAAATATGTATGTATGAATAAATAATTGTATATAAATTGTAATAAGATTAATAAATTACTATTACTACTACATAGGAACACAAAACAATAACAAATAATTATTAAATGCGAGAAACACATTTTGTCATTAGCAGGATTATATATCTTAACGAATGGATTAATATTGCATCATTCAGGGGCTTTTCACCCCGATCAATAGCATTAGATATTAAAAGGTACATTTTATAATAAAATCTTTTTGTTCCTATTCTTCTCGGGGCATACATTAGTAGGCTGGATAAAGGCAGTTCTCCTGGGAAGGCCTTGTATATATTTACTAATAAATAAACAAATAAATAAATAAATAAAATAAATAAAAAGTTGATCCTGTGGACACTGAAAAGGCATCCGAATACAAAAAACGCTACGAACATCCAAGCGGGTTTTATATGTAAACGGAACGCGTTTCCAAATTTTAATACCTTTCTCAGGTATACACATTTGCATATATATACACCTAAATAAAAATATTTATTGTATTTCAAAAAAAAAAAAAACAGCATGGTGAAGGAGAAATTTTGGAAAGTCGTTCAATTGGATTGTGATAGACACTAATAGAAGACGTATTATTTTGCCGACGTTCTTTGGAAAAGTTTATCCAAAAAATTTTCTTTATGTCAGAAATTTGTGGTGGGCATCCATTTGATCATCAGCGTCCTCTCCCTGTCTCCGTTCCCATTAATTCCGTGAGTTGTTGGAAGGTTTTTACCTGAAAAAGGTAGGACCAAAAGAAAATGAGTTTTAATAATTCATTCAAGCAGAATTGGTTCATACCCAATTAAGGCTAATTTTTACACGGTTTAACACAGAACACAGGTGAAGGCGTAACAGCATACGTGTCCTAGGTCATGCCGGTAGAGTATAGATCATGTACATGTTTGTACATATAAAATGCGTATAGATATACCGATAAATGTACACATTTCTGCATGTGGACTTGCAACGCCTGGACGATTTACCAAACTAACGTGTAGATTAATTTCTCATTTAATTCGTATCGGAGTAACGATATAAATGGCTTTGAAGGACTTCTCTTGATGTTAGTACATTTCCAATTAGTTCAAAAAAAATTACGTATTGCGGCATTGTTAACACACTTTATTGTTAGCATACTTTGTAGGCAGAATTGGTAATTAGGGCTAGCCGGATTTTTATCTAGTCAGAACTAGAATAGGGCGGGTTTGCCTGAGAATAACTCTAACGGAAAAACACAATCAAATTGTCATGATTTCCTTCCACGCAGGCAATTTCAGTCTCTTTTTGTATGCTATCATCTGAATGATTACATGACAAAGACAACCTTCTGTTTGTGAAGGTTGCAGTTGCAAATTGGTTTAAGTCCATTTTGCGAAGTTTTTTTTTTTGAGAAATACATTCATAATGCATTCAAAAATGGCGAAATTAAACAAAAATAGTTCAACCTCTCTGAACTGCATGGAAAACAGCTACAATAGAATGCATTCATTGATGAAATAATCATTTTGAAAAAGGACTTGAACCGTTTTGAAACTCTCCCCATCATATATTTACATGCATTTATTTGTGTTACATCCCTATTTTCTATGTCACCTAAACACGCAATTGCTTACATGACGTGAAAAGCAGGAATTGGTACGTTACCACAAATAAAAGGGAGTGAATTAGAGGTGTAACGCAACTTGTAAAATACCGGTGGCAAAATGAGATAAGAGGAAGGACCTTTCAAGAAATGTATAGGGAAAGTCCGTCCATCTTCTGTCAGATATTGACAGATAAAATACTTATTATCGAAATTTCTCAAGCGCAAACTAACGGACAAAAAATTAGAGACGGTGTGAAAGATATTTGGACATTTTTTTATGGGGAAGAAATTTTTGGGAATTCACAGTTGCATGGTTATTTGTTGAAATTAAAAATAATTATCTGTTATCTAGAATCTTTTGCAAAGTTTTTTTTGCCATTTCAACGATTGTTTCATTATTCATACTGTTAATACTTAAATTAATAATTATCAAATAATACATTGGACGCATTTAGTTTCGGTGTCAATCTTACCATCGGTAAATTTGAAGGCTTCTCCGTATCCTGATTACATTTCGGGTACAAGTCCATGCAGTTCCCACTGCCTTGGCCATCCTTGGCGGCTTTCATGTACTTAAAGTAGCGCAGAACTTTCGGGGAAGTGCTGGTGGGTCGTTTAAGCTCGCTTTGATGTCTGGAACGTTCAAGATAAATACAGAATAAATGAACCAATTAATTGTTTTCGACATGTTTATACATTATTGATTTGAGCAAGAATATTCTGCTGTAGAGTAGCATTAATAATCGCTTTTTTATAGGATTCATTTCGTTACCATCTTCAAACTTGTGCTTAAAAAAGTATTTAATTCACCATGTATTATTTCAAAATCTCTAAAATTATTTTATATTTTATACATTCATTCAAGAAATTAACGAAGAACTGCATTTTCCCCTTATTTCTTCTTGTCATTTGAGGCTGAGGCGCTGGTGGTACTTTTTATAGTACCTTCAACTGGCCTCACCTACTGTAAAGGATCCACATGGAAGCCTTAATACTTTTTTCTGTTAAATAAATAACATTAGTGAAATGTGAACAGTAGCAGTGAGATATTGAGAGACATGTATAGATATGATATGAGAAAGAGATATCAATTAAGGCAGTCAAATTGAAGGAAGAAAAGACAGGTGGAATTCCACATAATTTTTGGTCATTGGGGTCGCCTCACTGTCCTCTCTCTGTCAAAAGCATGGACATAAAAAAAAGATTTGTCTCCAAAGACGGGTTATCAACAAAAAAAAATGTAAATGGGAGCAGCTGGGAGATTGAGGGAAACCGTTAGTCGACTTACAAAAAATTTACGATTTGGCTGGTTATTTTCCTCCTACAATATATTTCTACCAGTGACACGCGAGAAAGTTGTTACTTGACTCATTCGACTATTATAAGGTACTCCCAGGCCAAAATTATGATTGAAACACGTGTAGCAAGCTTTAGACAAGCAAACTAACAACTCTTTTTTTTTTTTTTGAAAATTATGCTACACCCATAAAATTATAGGAAATTTAAATTTATAAAATTTTACTCTCAATAAAATTATCTCATAATCTGCTCCCGTAAAGGATAGCTCGTATTACTCATTATTATGACATTATCAAATTATGTGAGCTTTTTTTTGATTTGCTTCGTACATTCCCAGTTTGGTCAAGTTTGGTTGGGTAAGAAGGTGCGAGGCCACCAAGAGAGATTCTAGTTTGCTATTTCCGTGTATAGACAAGCATCCTACATTTAATTCCAATATGTTCTATAGACTTACCAATGTATATATGTATAGAAGAACACCTGAGAGAGAGAGAGAGACGGAGAAAAAAGGGCACAGGAAAATTACACATTAAAATATGAATAAATTCGCGAAGCGTGAAAAGATTTTTGTTTGTTATCGTGTGGACATCTGTAAAAGAGGAGGCGTGTTATCACCCGTATAACCTTCCCCTTGAACCCTTTATACTTAAATATTCTCAGCATTGTGAATGACATCAATTCACTAGTAATCGCTCTGTACATACTAGAGTGAGAGAAGATATATGTAAGGAACTTCAAAGAAAAAAGAAACGAAAAAAAAAAAATTCACCAACTTTTTTGGTCCCGCTTTGCCTCCCAACTCTGAAGATTCTGTAGCGTATACATAATGTTTTACATCTCTCATAGATATTCTTGACTCTCCCAAAGATTATATCATGGAAGTAACGTTATGAAATTCCATTTTTCCCCCCTGTTTCCTTTATCGTTTGCATAAAAGGAAAAAAAGCCCGACGCCGTACAACCCTATCATTAGTTGTTACTAGAAGGGGTATGTTACCTCACTGCACCTTTAATTATGGTTTTTTTTAATTACTAGAAACAGTATGTGTCTCTACCATTAGGGATGGCTTTTTTTTCTTTTTTTTTCAAAGGTGGAAATAAGTATAAAAAAAGCATTGTGATATGTTCGCCAGATCTTTAACATTTAAATCGTTTTTAGGGAAATATTTTGTTGAAAATGTTTCGCCTTGCATTCTTTATAGTGTGTGACTACGATATTTTATCGCCTGTATAAGATTAAAAAAAAACTCGAAGCTGTAGGTTAGGAACGATGCCGTGCTTGAAATTTATTAATTTGGAATATATACTGTGAGAAAAGGATGGGATTATGTAATTTAAATGGAGGAAAGCAAAAACAGATAATCACAACCAGAAAAATAGAATGATCCAAAAGGAATACATGTAACAATAAGGTGTACCATCTTCATACGGCTTGTACGATTGTTACTCCCATTTTACTAGAAGACTAAAGGAGAGCATCAGAGCTAACGGGTTGAATTTTTTGGGTACGTTTTAAATGTGCGTGGAAAAGTAGAAAGGTTATTTGTCAATGTCATTGAGAGGGAAAAAACATGGGAAAGTTGTAATAACTATTAAGGTTCAATCGCAAAAAAAAAAAGATGTAGCAGGTAAAACGGATGTTATGTGCATACAATTGCTTTCGCCATTATATTTTGCCTTTTTTTTTTGGGTCAGAAATTTGAGAATGTTTCAGTGTTTGAGGCTTTGTCGTGGCAAAAAAGAGGTTAGAGAAAAAAGAAGGAATACTGTAGAAACTACTTCCTCACGAGAGGTGACAACTCAAGTAATTTGAATCCATTTTTTATTGCAGTAGGAGTATTACCGGCAAAAAGTATGGTGTGCCGTAGAAAACAGAAGTGGTAGTATTTCTCTTAAGTTCTTCATGTATACACAGAAAGTACATGTGTTGAGCCAAAAATTAAAAAA
The DNA here is from genome assembly GCA_034698585.1 of Disparrhopalites patrizii. Taxonomy (NCBI): domain Eukaryota; kingdom Metazoa; phylum Arthropoda; class Collembola; order Symphypleona; family Sminthuridae; genus Disparrhopalites; species Disparrhopalites patrizii. The sequence goes on along the minus strand of JAQGBT010003459.1, from coordinate 1,548 downwards.
GACTGAAAAACGTACCTACTAATAAAACTTGCATCTCCCAGAAGCAACCACAAATATCAACATACCTGTACAAAATAGTACCGTGATATAAATATTAAAATCCCTTTGATCCCCAAAATAATTTCAAGAATATTAAGTTGCATCCTTTTCCAAAATTAGTTTTTTTTTTCGTCTTAGTATATTCTACTAATTTCCCACGGAAATATTTATGCTCCCTGGGCGTGTAATTAAATAATGATAATTTCCGTATGTACTGGCCAAAATATGAATGTTCAAAAGAGTTATCAAAAGCTTGTCAATGCCAAAGAGTTTTTTCCACCAACAATGTATCTGCACACATCTTGCCTTTGAGGGGCTTGACTGGGTGCAAATTAACAGAAACACTAAGCAGATTTGCCAAAAACCGTTCCCAACGTACATACAGATACAGATAGGTGCTCCAAATTGCTCAAACAAAGTGTTTACAACGCGATTTTTCCCTCCTTTATCTTCATTTCTATTTCTCATAAAGGATATGATTTGAGTGATGGAAGAGTTAACACGATTCTCACACGCGAAGATATTTCATCTTTTCCTCTCTCCAAATTCGTGCCTCCAGCATTATAAAAAAAACAGTTTTTTTCTATTACTTACACATATGTACATTACCAAAAATGTCTGGCCTAACGCCTCCCTCTGTGCCATGAATATGCCAAATTTCGACGAGAATTTCCCCCAAAAAAAGAAGTGGGAAATTGTTCCTTACAGGATTAAATGAGAAGGCACTGGGAATAAAGCACGATAAAATATGAAGAAATGACAATGAAACTTACTTGGACAATTGAGCTGAGAGGAGATTAGAGTAAGGGGCATATTTGACTGGCGATTTATAAATGGAACACACGGCTCTCTCCCGACAGCCTTCCTCCGTGAATCCCAGATGAGTAAAAATGGAATCTATTCGGGAGAGCAAAGGGCTGTAAAAAGGGTCAAAGTTCTCCACTTCCAATTGAAGAGCCGTGGAAGGGACATATTTGAATCCGGACTCTTCCGTAGATTGCTTGTTGCTCTCCTGTTGTTGTTGTTGTTGTTGCTGCTGCTGCTGTTGCTGTAATTGCTGTTGCTGCTGCAATTGTTGCTGCTGCTGTAATTGTTGTTGATGGTGATGGAGGCTCTCCTGCAAGGATGATGGGGATGGACTTGAAAATAGATTGAATGAATCGGAGGAGGACGGAGCCGTGAGTATGGACGAGGGCCTGTTCAATTTACTCCGGGCATCCTCGTAACTATTGGCATTGTTGTACAAGCTACTACTACTGGCGTAGTGGTGGGGAGGAGCCCCCCGGAAGCCGTTCAAAGAGGAGAGGACATGAGTGGGGATTCCGTAGGCCGCCAATATCTTGGGGGATTGTTGCTGTTGTGATGGGGCCGGCGGAGGCGGCGGACCATATTGTATTTCATGGCCGGTGAGGGCATTTCCGTAGCTCGTGAGTCCTCCGGGACCCGTGATCCCGTAGAGGCCGGTGGGACCGGAGGGGGGATGGGGTGGGAGGGATTGGGGCAAATTCT